>CM044009.1:64879196-65034196 GCA_024085815.1 Flaveria linearis
CGTGCGTATGAGTCAATCGCATGATTCAGTCGCACGACTGAACCATGCTAAGTTCATTCGTACGAATGAAGACATAAAACCTATAAATACCACGTAATTCGTGGAAAAACATGACACTTCGAATATCTATGTACCCTAGCCGTTCAAAGCGTACCAAGTCGTCAATCCAAGTTCATAGTTCGTTTCTGATCAATTCTCATTCGTTCTTAACGTTTGTTTCATCATTGGATTGATCAGGATATTCGTTCTCACTGATTGGATCGCTAATCAAATAGGATTCTGCACTATTTGATTCGGTATCACGCAGAATCTGTTAGTATTCCATACGAAATCGGTCCTAACAAGTGGTATCAGAGCTTAGGCTCGTGATTTTGCGTGTATTCAATTGGTTTTGGTGTCAAAAACTAACGTTTTATTCAAAAGATACACTTTTTCGCTTCAAAACATGGTTTTGTTGAGTTTCTGTGTCAAAAGTTTCGACTTGTTCCCATACGGCAGATTAGGGTTCTTGAAAATTTGTAATTTTGAGTCAAGTGTTTAAAAATTCATTCTTTTCCCGCAGCAGCAGCTTCAGTCGCACGATTGGCCCAATCACACGACTGATCCAATCGCACGATTGGCCCAATCGCACGACTGATCCAATCGCACGACTGAACTCCATTCGCATAGTTCAATCGCACGACTGAACTCATTCGCATAGTTCATTCGCACGGTTGAAGTTTTCCATTTGGTTGACCTCATTCGTCTAGTTCAATCGCACGACTGAATCCAATCGCACGATTGAAGCCATTCACATCCTTCAATCGCACGATTGAACCAGTCTCTGTCCAATCGCATAGGTCAATCTGTCCTGTTCTTAGTTCACCAAGTTTAAAGAAATGGAAGACCAGTTCTCTGCTTTTACTATTCGAAAGGATTCACGCATCCAGAATCTTCTACTTCTGGAAAGTGAGACCGGGAACCACAACAAACCGCCAAATTTGTTAACGTGGATGAATACCCACAATGGAAACAACGGTTTGAAATCTACCTGAATGGAGTTGACCCAAATCTATGGACGTTTATTGAGACTGGTTACGTGGTACCAGTTAGTGCTAATGGGGTAAAGCTTACATTGGGAGAAATGAGTGAAGCCCAGAAGACTATGCATAATGCTGAAAAGAAAGCATATGCCTTGTTGAGTGAGTCAATACCTAAAGATATATTTCATCAGTTTTCTGAGAACAAGCAGTCTAAGAAGTTATGGGAAGCCTTAGAAAAGAGATACGAAGGCAATGCAACTCTGAAGGCACTCAAGGCAAAAGCTCTTAAAAAGGAATTCGACAATTTCTCACCAATTGGAAAGGAGAGCTTAGATGATATCATCGACAGATTCTATCATCTTATGAGTGAGTTACACACTCATGGTGTGGTTACATCCATGGAAGACAAAATCTCTAGCTTTGCTGATGGGTTACCAGACAAATGGGATCCATTTGTGTCCAATTTAAGACAAAATGAGACTCATGCTACCTTGGACATAAATGACTTCATTTTAAAGCCCAGGGAGGAAGAACTATGTCAGAAGTACAAGTCAAAGAAAGGATCCTACGCTCAGAATCCTACTTTATACAACTCAGTTCCAACTCCCTACTATGTTAGGTGCACCATTACAAACTGCTTTTGTATCTTACTCATCTGCTCCTTCTCAATGCAACCCATCAGGTACCGACACGTCCGGGTCATCTGGAACCCACTACATAGTTCCTGAGGCAAATGCTACGAAGTTAAAGACTGTGAATCTCAGGAATATGACTATAATGAAATCCATGGTGATGTGCTCCCACTTATGATGGTCTGGTTGCTGGAAAGATTGGAAACTGTCATCTTGCTGATGAAGATCACGAGCAAGTTGATGAAACTGAGTTAGAGCGCATGGATATCATGTGGGCCTTGGCTAGTGCCGTGAGAAGAGCAAAGAAGTTCATGAAGAAGACAGGACAAAACTTGGTGGCAACTAAAGATACTATATTTGGATTTGACAAAACCAAGGTCACATGCTTCAACTGTGGTGAGAAAGGGCACTTCAAGCGGGAGTGTGTTAAGCCCAAGAAGACAGGAAATGGAAATCCATTTCCCTCTTTAAATCATCAGGAAAAGGATAAGATTGGGGCATCAACAACAAGTAAAGACTCTAAAGCTTTGGTTGCTCAAGGTGATGAAGGGCAAGACTGGTCCTTTCGATTCATATCCGAGGGTGAATCTAATGTTGTTTTTGTCGACACCTTGGATGACGGATCTGTAAGTAAGGGAGACATAGTAGCTGAGCATTCACGTTCAGATGTTGAAGAAGCTGTCATTGATCACTTAATGGAAGAAGAGCTTAGTGCAGCAAACACAGAACATTCAGTTGCTGAAGAATCTGACACTGCACTGATGGCTGATTCGTCTGGTACTTCACAGGTAAGTTCTAAAGACGAATTATTTGATAAACATGCTTGTTCTGAATGTGACAAATTTAGAGAAAGCATTGATTTAAAATTTTCTAGGTTATTAGAACACAATGATAATCTGGTAAATGATTTGCAACTCTACACTGAAGCAAATCGTGTGCAAAAACAAAATGAGTGCAGTTTCAAAGAAAAGATAGAACTTCTAGGGAAACAATTGAGGGAAACCGAAGTTGTTCCTCATAATCAATCAAATGATATTAAGTTCTCTTTAAATTCTTTGGAAGAAACAAAGAAACAAAAGCAGTTTTGGAAGTCGAAGTTGAATCATTGAAACAAAAACTGCATAGCTTGGCAAGTTCTTCACATATAGTTCAAAACTTAGTGAAAGAACGAAATGGTGGGGAAGGTTTGGGTTATAAAGTAGTACCGCCATAACATGCTATCCTTTTGAATATTAAATGTAGACCAATAAATAACAACCCTGTAAAGGATCATGTGGTGTCTACCCCTCTGGTTAGTGATCCAGATTCTACGGGTAAACCTGTGAAGTCGGTCACCGAACAGACGAATACTACTTTGGGATCTAAAGATAAGATGCCTGTTGAGAATTTGACTGATAAAATTGAAAAGGTTAACTTAGAATCAGGTTCACAAACGTCTATTTCAGAACCTAAAAAATTTAACTCAAAGAACCCTAAACGTGTGAAACATCAAAGTCCAAATCAAACTAAGGCAAAAGATGTTCAAAAGGTCAAAACAATTAAATTTGTTAAAGAATGTAAAACATCTAAAAAAGTAGAGAAGTTACCAAGCCCCCAACCACACTCAACCCCACATCAATAATTTCCACAATATGTAGAAGAGAGATCTTGCTACATTTATGGAAAACGAGGACATATCTCTTCAAATTGTCCTTATCATCAGACACCCAAAAGGAAAATTGAAATTTTTGATGAAGAAACTAGATTTTCTAAGACCAGATGTAATACTCCTCCAAAATACCAAGGGCCATACAGACGAGCTGAAAGCAAGGCTGTGTCACCTAAGGTTAAACCTAGGATTATTAGTGAACCTAAAGTTCAAACCATTAGCTAGTTGTCTGTTTACCACAAATAGGCCTTACACAAAACTGGGTTATGGAAAGAAAAATCAGGTAATGTGTCTGACAGTCAGGACAAGAAGAAGAAAGATGTGTCCTCATCCTCTCAAGGAAAGTGGGTTGAGTTCATGATGTGTGATACCTCTGGGACACCCAAGCCAGTTAAGGCTTGGGTCCCAAACTTGAACTAATAATTTCCTTTGTATGTGCAGGGTGTCCATTACAGCGCTATTACTAATACCTGGATTATTGATAGTGGGGCGTCCAGGCACATGACTAGGAATTCGTCTCTCCTTTTCAATGTCAAACTAATTAAAGGGGACACGTATCATTTGCTGGAAATAAAGGAGGATATATCACTACTCAAGGCGAAGTGGGAAATGAGAAAGTCAAGTTTGATAAGGTCAACTATGTTCAGCAACTGCAAAATAACTTGCTTTCTATCTCCCAAATCTGTGATAAAGGATTCAAAGTTGTATTCGACAACAAGAAGTGTTATATACTGAAGAAGGAGTATGTCATCGAGGAGGATAAAGTATTAATGTCAGCTTCAAGATATAATGATTTGTATGTCTTGGGAATCGACTGCACAGTGCTTCCTGTCAAAGGCAACCAAAAGAGAGTCAGTCTCGTGGCATAGAAGAATGGGACACATCAATCCGAGGAAGATGAACCATCTGGTTTAGAATGATCTGGTAGAGGGTGTTACTGTCAAGAACTTCCATCTTCCAGATTTCTGTGTCTCTTGCAAGAAAGGAAAACAGATCAAGAAGTCTCACAAAGCAAAGAAAGTCAACTATATCGAAATTCCACTCGAGCTTCTACACATGGATCTGTTTGGCCCAGTTAGCACAAGGCGTATTGCCGGAGACCTGTATTGCTTTGTCATGATGATGATTACTCCAGATTCTCTTGGGTAATGTTTCTGAAAGCCAAGTCTGAAATGTTTGAATCATTCAAGCATCTGGTTACGACACTGGAATCTCTCTACAAGCTGAAAGTTAGAAAGATTCGATCAGACAACGGCACAGAGTTCAAGAATCAGTGGATGGAGACGTTCTGTTGAGAGAAAGGTATTGTTCATCAATTCACTTCTGCATATACTCCACAGATGAACGGTGTCGCTGAGAGGAAGAATCAAAGTCTGATTGAGACTGCAAGGACAATGCTAGCCGATTCAAAACTGCCTATTCAATTCTGGAACGAGGCAGTGGCTAATGCTTGTTACACTTTGAATCGGGTTTTGGTGGTCAAACGTCATGGAAAGACATGTTATGAATTACTCCAGTGATGTAAACCTAACTTGGAGTATCTCGAACCATTCGGTGCACCTTGCATGCTATTGAAGAAGAATCAGACAGGAAAATTTTGTAAGAAGGGAGAAGAATGTATTTTTCTCGACTACAGTATACCAGACAAGCGAGTTTACAACAACTCAACGGGTCAGGTAGAAGTGTGGTGTAACGTTGATGTTCAAAGATTCACCACCCCCTGTTGGAAAAGGACCTTCCTTCTTCTTCGATTATGATGGATTCTTCAAGTCCTTCAATCTACCATCTTCCCATTCTAATGATGACTTAGCTGCTCGGATGATGTATGATGTGTTGAACTCTCCGACATTAGACACTATATCGTCTGCTCCATTAGATGATACTTCAAGCCCTTCAGGGGAAGAACTTGAGGTAAGTGATTCTTCTTCTGATGATGAAGCGGTTGAGACCACAAACGTGGATCAGACAGAACAGGTTTCTGCTACTGCAAGTACACCCACAGCTGAACCTGAAGCCACCGACACGTCGGAACCTCACACTCCAACAGCAAATTAGACTCCAAATCTGGATAATGAGGTAGTTGTTCCCACCACTCCTGGAACTCGGGTACACGTTCATCATCCCCTGGACAACGTCATCGGGGATATTCTATCGGGAGTTCAAACTAGAAATCAGTTATATTCAGCTGATTATGCAGCAGTGATGGAAAAGGGCTATATTCATGATGGTGCCTATCGATGCTTTGTATCTCAAGTTGAGCCTAAGTATGTAAGCGATGCGTTAAAAGATGAGGCATTGGTAAGTGCTATGCAAGAAGAACTCCTTCAATTCAACAAGTTAGGAGTCTGGAAACTTGTGGACAGACCAAAAGGTGCAAAGGTGATTGGCACCAAATGGGTTCTTCGTTGCAAGAAAGATGACCAAGGGGTCATAATTCAAAACAAGGCTCGGCTTGTCGTTCAAGGGTTTAGGCAAGTCGAAGGCATTGACTACAATGAAGTGTTTGCACCTGTGGCAAGGATGGAAGCTATTTGTATATTCCTAGCCTATGCATCCTATATGCAAATCAAAGTTTATCAATTGGATGTGAAAAGTGCCTTCCTTCATGGTGAGATTTGTGAAACGTATACGTAAGTTAACTCGAGGGATTTTAGGAACCTTATCATCGGGATAAGTGTACAAACTGTACAAGGCTTTGTATGGGCTTCATCAAGCCCCTCGAGCCTGGTATGAGAAACTTTCTACTCATCTGCTTAAACACGGTTTTCGCAGAGGGGTTATTGACTGTACACTGTTTATCAAGAGAAAGATGGTGATTTACTACTGGTTTAGATTTACGTGGATGACATCATCTTCGGTTCGAAAAACAAAACTTTATGTGAGGAATTCGAATCTGTGATGAAAGCTGAGTTTAAAATGAGTGCCATGGGAGAAATGAAGTTCTTTCTTGGGTTACAGGTGGATCAGACACCCAAAGGAATCTTCCTGCATCAGACAAATATGTAAGAGACATTCTTAGTCGGTTTGACATGGAGAATACAACTATTGCTGGAACTCCACTTGCCACAAACCACGATGTGGCACCCGACGAAAATGGTGATCTGGTAGATGCCACTATGTACCGAGGGATGATCGGATCTCTTATGTACCTCACAGCTTCTCATCCTGATATCATGTATGGCACATGTCTCTTTTCCAGATATCAGGCTAAACCAAATGCAAATCATCTCATCGGGGTTAAAAGGATATTCCATTATCTGAAGGGTACTCCAACACTCAGGTTGTGGTATCCTCATGATGATGATTTTGAGCTTACAGCGTATAGTGACTCGGACTACGGTGGTTGCAAGATGAATTACAATTCAACATCAGCGGGTTGTCAGTTCTTTGGAAGACGGTTAGTCACCTGGCAGTGTAAGAAGCAGACGTCTGTTGCTTTGTCAACATGTGAAGCTGAATACGTTGCTGCTGCAAGTTGCTGCTCACAAATCATTTGGATTCAACAGCAAATGCGCGACTACGGTTTGCAATTTTCTAACACCCCTATCTTTGTTGATAATTCTGCTGCAATTGCTATAACTAAAAATCCGGTCCAGCATCCTAAGACTAAACACATCGGTATTAAATATCACTTTATACGTGACTGTTTTGAAAAGCAATTAATCGATGTTGTCAAAATTAATACGGATTTTCAACGCGCCGACCTCTACATAAAAGCATTTGATAAACCTCGGTTTTTATATCTCTTAGAGGTAAATGGCGTGAAAAAGAAAAGTGATGTGATTCCAGAATAATCGAGTTCATAGTCCGTCTTTCTGTTTATTTAATTTTTTCTTTATTTTTAATTCTTTCTGTCCTAAAAATCCAAAAACACAAAAAGATTTTCGGTTTTAGAATTTTAGGGAGAGATTAGTTTAGTTTCAGTATTTATTTACTTAAAAAAAGGAGGCGGGCAGATAGGCTGAAAGCAAATCAAATCTGTAAGATTGATCCAAAACTATGGAAAATGATAGTACATAGGGAACTAATTGTTTAGGACTTAAAAAGGACTGAAAAGATCAAAAAGCTATAATTAAAATTTCAAGTCTACGATGTTTAAGCCAAATAAAGGAAAAATGATAGTACACTAATCTGTTACTAGGGTTACATAGAGAAAGTAGACCTAGGGGTTGCTAGTCCATTGTACGATGTGTCGGTAGATTCAACACAATAGACAAGTAGAATTCGGTGGTGAAACAATCTAAACTAAACTGTTTAACAGGCTTATCACTGGTTAACACAATCAAATAAATTCCAATAAGGGGTGATGAGCAAAATAAACGCCACAAATGTGTGCGGACGACCATGAAAATGAGCAAAGCACATGAAAAAAATTGATAAACGCAATTAAACAAATGACTAATGTTGTTGGTGCGTTATGTGTAAAAGAAAAGGTGCTCTTACAAGAAGATAGGTTGTGTGCCTCTCTGTTGTGCGATGACATTGACCTGAGGATAAGAACAACCTAAATATTCTAGAGTTCATTGTTGTTTGCGCCTCTCTGTTGTGCGATAGCACTGACCTGAGGCTTAGCATCTCTTTGAAAGCTCTTAGAATAGTTTCTTCTTTTCTCAAAACCCGTAGACCGCTCAAAAATCTCCTGAGTAATGTTGATTACCATATAAGTGTGGGATCCACAAATGCTTGTTGAAATAATAAAATCTAATCACCAATGTGAGTTAAAAGTCTGTGTATGGATTTAAGTGGACAACAATACTGATAATCGTCGTGGCTACAACTCTCGACAATCGAAATCATTGTGTGCTTCTTACAGCTCCAGTATGATTTCCTGTAAGTGCTTGTGATTCTGAGAGTAATAAGAATCATTAATTTAAACATATATCAAAGAGTCCCAAATGATTATGATACACTTGTATGATTCCATATGAATCTCTCCTGAGATGATAAAACCCAAATTGAAGTCGTTCTGCTCAGGGGGAGAAATCGATTAAAGGATAATTTAATAGTTTTCAACCCACCTCAAAGAAAAACACAAAAAGTTATGTCTTGTTTTATTTTTCAAGTTGTTTTTCTGTTCTAGTTATTACCTTTATGTCGGACCATGTAATAAGGTGAACTCTATGAATCATACTTTAAAAGGGTCATGTCTAAGGTGACCAAACTGTTGCAAAGTTAAAAGGATCATATCTGAGATGATCAAAGTTTGAAAGGTAAAAGGGTCACGTCTGAGGTGATCAAAAGGTTTTAAATTAAAAGGATCACGTCTGAGGTGATCAAATGGTTTCTCGCTAAAAGGATCATGTCTGAGATGATCGGTGCTCATAGTGTTATATCAATGAAAAGTTAAAACTGAAGGTTTGGAAAAGTATGAAGTCAACTCATGAGTATGAATCAATCGCACGATTGGATCATAAGTATGAACCAATCGTACGATTGAATCATAAAAATGAGTCAATCGTACGATTGGACCATGAGTATGAGACAGTCATGCGATTGGACCACAAGACTGAGCCATTCGCACGACTGAAGAGAGGCAACTGAGCCAGTCGCACGACTGAAGAAAGGAGTATGGAGTCACGTCGCACGACTGAACCTCATTTGCATGATTGAGCCATGCGTTTGGGTCCAGTCGCACAACTGAAACCCAAAACAGTATAAATAGAGGCTCATTCGGTCGTAAACTCTACCAGACTTCAAACTTTCCAAAAACCGCCTAAGCACCGTTACTCTGCCAACATTTCCAACTTTTGAGATTACCTTCTGATTCCTGTTCTAACCGATAGTGTATTCTTATATAGGTAATTTGTGAAAGATATCAGTACAAACAACTGGTTACAACGAATCAAACATGACCTAAATTGTTAAAACAAATAACCGAGACATAAACCCTAAAATAGACCACTTAAATGATCAAAATTGTTGATTTAAAGGACCTTAAATGCTATATCGGGTCCCTGCGAACCATATGAACCCGAAAATGACGTCTAATTTCACTTGGTGACAAGATTCAAGTTTATGATGTTGCATAGGGGTTTATGCGAATGGACAGACTGATGAACTTTAGTCGCACGATTGAGCCAGTCACATGCTTCTATCGCACGATTGAACCAATCGGTGATTCAGTCGCACGAATGACTCAACCGCATGGCTTTGCGCACGACTGAACTCAGTCGCAGGCTCAATCATACGACTGAACTCAGTCGTATGGTTCAATAGCACGATTAAACCAGATTGGTCAAAATCTGTTCTAAGTCAAATTGTTTATCTATTATGAACGGAACTAATGTGTTTGTCCCTTGTATTGCAGCAATATGGCATATAGATGGACGATGAGCACGAAACACAATATATGTGCTCATCTGGACCCCACATCCCGGATTGCCTCTGAGTTTACCAGGATCATAGCCTTTCTAGGACATTCGAGGATCTTCAAGGCCATATCTACTCCATGTATACCATACAGGTCGATCCAGCAGGCGTTCTGGGAGAACGCCATTGTTGACAGATCTACAGAGCCCTACTGCATTAGGAGTTCTATCTTTGGGGAAGATATCTAGATCAGTGAAAAGGATATCAGGCGAGTCTTGGTCTTGGGTGATGATGGTGCACACCCAACCAAGCTGCATCCCCTTACGGTACGGGGATGCTTCCTCAGGATCAAGTATGCCGGTGATATCAACGCCGGGATGCTGAACAAGAGTAACATGTGCCCACAATTCAAATATTTGGCACATGTGATCCTGAAGTGCATAGCCTCCGGGGGAGGAGGATTCGATGAGCTGTCGGATCAGATCCAGAACGCGTATGTGGCTTTGGTGCTGAACCATCCGTTTAGCTTCTCACGGATGTTCTTTACTTATCTGATCGAGAACATAGAAGCCAAAGGGAAAGAGGGCTTCTGTATGTACCTAAGGTTTATTCAGATGATGATCGACGAGAAGCTTCCTCACCCTCCCAAGGAGAAGGACGATGCGGTGTCATTGGAAGTTATGGACGACACCACCTTGGAAAGGATGAAGGTCTACCAGGGGAAGCAGGTGAAGCCCTCGGTTAGGAGGTTGTTCGGCCACCTGGCCAGGGAGGATTACATGGCGCTAGTTCGTAAACAATGGCGTCACGACGATAGCGACTCAGATGTTGAGCCGATTTTGGATTCTGTCGATGAGGAGGATGACGACGACGACAAGGATGATGGTCAGGGTGGTGGAGACACAGGCCCAAGTCAGCCAAGGGCCACTGAGACTTCCACTATGTCTTCACCACCCCCACACGGTAGTTCCTCCGCTCCCAGTGGATTGGAGCAGGCAGCCATCCATCGGGACTTCCTACAGATGATGATTTCGACGAAGAGCCTCTCACGAGAACAGTCGGTAGTCGTGTGGTGGCTACCGAACAGGGTATGGAGGCGGTTGGAGGATGCCGGGCTGGGGTTAAGGGTACTGACACTGCTGATCCTACCTACACACTTCCCTAGCCAAGCCCACGGGGAGCCCAGAGCTCCAAGGGCTCACGATTGAAGAGGATGGCACAGCCACATGGCAAGACGACCAAAAGAAGACGTATAGTGCTGATGACCTCTCCTACCACCACAGCCACTACATCCACCACTCCCATCACAACTACCACCACCACTATAGCTACCACCATTCCACTCACCTCATCCATTCCACCACAAATCACAACCACCACCACTCCCATATATACCACATCCACCACTCCACCCACCACATCACGTGCCGGACCTTCCACCTCATCAGTATCACCACTGGGATCTTCTCTGCCTAACGTTGGGTTAGAGGAACAGCTTGCTAGCCTCAACTGTCTGGTTCTCAAACTGCTCGCAACTGATGATATTTGAGCGAACCAGATGAATCAGTTGATGGCTGTCAACGCTGCACAGGGCAAGCAGATCGCCCTGCTGACCAAGAAGACAGCAGCTCAGAGTCAACAAATCACACATCTGACTGAGAAGGAAGCTGCCCTTGAGAGAGATATGTCCAGAGCTCACCATGCCTTAACCATACAGAACGATCTTCTGATGGCATCGGTGAAGCGAATTGAGGATGTTGAGAAGAAAAGCAAGAAGCTACGCCTAAGGCTAAAGGGAACAAAGGGCGAGCCTCTCAAGATCAAAGGTGATGGTGATGATGATGATGATGACGAGTCATCTGATGATGATGAGTCTGATGATGATGATGATGTTGAAGGAGAGAGCAATGGTAAGGACAAAGAGGGAGAAGATGAGGATGAGCCCGAAGGTGATACATCCGCATCAGCCTCAGATGCATCAGCTCAGGAACGGAGGTCAAAACGAAGTCAAGAATCAAGACTGTCCACCTCAGCTCCTCAGGCTAAAGAGCCAAGTGACAAAGACAAGAGTAATGATTAGTTGTCTTAGGTTTTGATTATCTTTTGTGTAACACCCGAAAGTTTGACCTTTTGGTAGGCTATGCGACTGAGCCTCAGTCGCCTGTGATTTATGCGACTGGAGGTCAACCGCATGGCTATTCGGCCGACTGAAGCTCAACCGCACGATTGGAGTTAAACCGCCCGAATGGAGTATGAGCCGCATGGAACATGTGCGATTGGGTCCAATCGCATAGTGTTGATGCGACTGAAGGTCCAGTCGCCCCTGGACCAGACGCGACTGAGCTATGGGTATAAAAGGGGGTAGCTCCATTCTCCTCCCCATTTTCAGTCGGGGAGAGAGCAGTGAGCGACAGAGAACAGAGAAGAAGAGAGGGAAAGTGCTGCCCGAGTTCAAGATCGATCGTGAAGCTAGCCAAATCGAAGCTCACCAACTCCTACCTGACAATGTGAGTTCTAGGACCCCTCATTTACATGTTTTCTAACGATTTTGGGGCTGGATTCACATATAAACCCTATTTTTGAAATAGTGTATGTTTGACCCATTTGGGTAAATCTTGAGTAATGAGTTTATGGTATGAAGTAGGACTTGTATATGCTTGTGTGATGTCCTAGTATGAATCCCTAAGGCTTGGGAGGGTCGATTTGGGCTGAAAATGGGTTTATGGTGACTGTGGGGACGGGGGTTTCGCGACTGCAGTGTATGAAGAACTCCAGTCGCTGCCCAGTTAGGGTTATGCGACTGAAGGGCCATTCGGCCGAATGAGTGTTAGTTGATGTCCAATCGCCCGATTGAGGTTCAGACGCCCGATTGAGCCTCAATCGCACGATAGGTGATGCGACTGAGAGTTTCGGTCGCATGGGTTCAATCGCAGAGTAGTTCAGTCGTACGGTTAAGAGTTAGTCGCATATAGCCCAGTCGCATAGTGTCTAGTCGTACGGAAGGAAGTTCAATCGCACGTTTGAGTACCCATTCGCATGATAGCCCAATCGCATGGCCCAGTCGCATGGAGGACATGCGACTGGTGATAGTTCAGTCGCCCGAACAGGGCTGATGTAAGTGAATGTAGAAGTGTATGTATGATGTATGTATGTTAGTATGATGTTGCCATGATAGATGGTGAATATTGATGATATGTAAGTATTTATGTTCCTTATGTATATGTGTCTTATCTTTTAATATCTTTACGTGAATGATTGAACGAATGAAATGAATGTATTAAGAACGTAAAGTGAAAGATAAGTAAAGAAGGAACATGATGAACGAATGCATGCATAAACGAATGAATGAATGAATGTAAGTAAGGCTTGCAAGCAAATGAAAGGAGGTGCACACCCCTGGCAGGTGTTAGCTCAACGGTGTGCGGGTTAGCTACCCCGAAGGATGCACATCGGGGTCAGTCTTTGTGATTGACCAGAAGTATGTATGGGATCCTTGCCGCTTGCCCTAGGTGACTGGATCAGCATTAGTGCACAACGTTCGTGATTGATCATCACAGGTCCAGCACCCGCATTTGTGCACAACGTTCGGGGTATAGCATATGGCATTGATCCAGAAGTAAAGTGAAAAGATAAGTGGTGCATGTACCTACCCCAGGTGACTGGATCAGCATTTGTGCACAACGTTCGTGGCTAACCACCACAGGTCCAGCACCAGTAGTATGTATGATGAAAGGGGGTATTGTACGTGTCACCGAATGTAATGAACGTTCGAACGAAAGTAATGAAAGTATGAATGAATGTAATGAATGTTCGAACGTAAGTAACGAATGTATGAATGAAAGTAAAGTACGTACGAAAGTACGTGAAGTATGTATGTATGTAAGAAAGTAAATGAGAATGATGGAGTGTACACGAATGAAAGTAAGTAATGATTGATGAGATAATAATAATATTATCTACGTGTACGTATGATGTGTGAACACATGTATGGAAGGACAGTTAATGAGAATGAAAGTATGTTTTATTATAAAATAGAACTCACTCAGCAACGCTGACTTTTATGTGTTTTCCAGTTCGCAGGTAGTGTTGCTGAGGATGGCACGAGGCGACTACTCAGCTCTTTTGGGATGGCATTCACTTTTTGATTATGCTGCCACATCATGTGTTGTGGGCCCGTAATGCGCGCAACACATCATGTTGCATGCAAGTGCAAGATTTCTTGATAATCATGATAAACATGATTATTTAAGAAATCTTGTTTATGAAAGAAAATATATTCTTGAACTTAATATCTTCTTTACGAAGAGGAATATATTTTCTTTCTATTATTTTATTTCGGTAGAGGTCGCTGTATGACCCTATGATTGCTGTGGAATATGCATCAGCAGCAATCATAGTATAGTTAAGCAATGTAAAGAAAAGCTTGTATTTTGTAATCAAGACAATGATGTAAAAGATTTTATGATGAAATGAGAATGCATGTTTTACTAATTCCGCTGCGTATTTTATGATCATGTATTAAATGTATGTTTTACGTGTGATGATGACCAACAGTAAGGTGCCCGGTGAGCGGGGCCTTACAAGTTGGTATCAGAGCAAAAGTTTAAGTAAAATGGGTAAATTTTCATAATAAACCTAAACTTAAACTGAGAATGGGACAGGGAGAATGGGAATGCCATCTGAGTAGTCGCGTGCCATCAGGTATTTCTTTAAAGATTAACTGGTTATCATGTGCGCATGTGATATGAGTTATGTGTACTGTTAGACTGAGATACTAATGTAGTCAGGATAGGTGATGCTCGGGGTACGAAGAGTAGAGTAAGTGGCTAATCACAACTGGCCACTGTAATTAGGGACTTACTGTACTTAACATAAACTGAGCTATTTCCTTGAATGACCGTGTTGGTGTTTTAATCTTTCAGTGTGATAGAAGATGGTCGGTGATAGATCATCTGATGCTTCCCGTGATGGTGAACGTGGTGATGAGCCGCGTATCACGTGAGGAAGACTTAGGAAAGAGAAAGTAGTTCGTGAGGAGAACGAGATTCCTCATCAGGAGGAGACAGACGAAAGCGCCAAGTTGAGAGCCTTGGTAAAAGAGGCAGTGATTGAGGAAGTGCACCAGGCTATGCAGACGATCTTACCGTCTGTAATGACCGAAGTGATAAAGGCAGTACGCGAGGACGATAGACGAGGGAGGAGACGGTCCTCCGGTAGACAACAACAGGCAGAGGCAGAAATGGTATTGTCTGACGATGAAGAGGAAGAGGAGGAAGAACAGATAAGGGGGACAGCCCGGGGTTGTGATTACGGGAAATTTATGAGATGCAAGCCTCCGACTTTTGATGGTTCAGGTACGGCTGCTGATGCTCACCAATGGGTGAGAGAGATGGAGGCGGTCCTCGATATCAGTGACTGCCAGGAGGATAAAAAGGTGAAGTTTGCTACCCACTCGTTTACGGGGACGGCATTGTGCTGGTGGGACAATATTGTCCAGGCCGAGGGTAGCAGGGCCATTGGGAAAATGAAGTGGTCTGAGTTGAAGAGAATGGTGATCGAGGAGTTTAGTCCTCGTCGCGAGATGGACAGAGTTGAGAGAGAGTTCCTGCAGTTGGAAGCGGGAACGATGACCCACCAACAATACACCACCAAGTTCAACGACATGGCACGGTTGGTGCCGGAGCAAGTGACGCCGGTGTCTCGCAAGATTAACCGGTATATTCAGGGGTTGCCAGCTGAAATTTGTTGGCATTTGATTTCCGCCCGACCAAGTACTTTCAGGTCGGCGGTGGATTTAGCTGGGAGGTTGTACGATGAACGAGCTGCGTTGGTGAAATCTGAGGGCAGTAAGAAGGGAAGTGATGAGAGGAAGTGGCAGGGAAAGAGGTTTGGTCGGGGTGATACTTCGACAAGTAGTAAGAAGGCACGGGTTGATGATCGTCGTGTGGTCGTGACAAGTGCAGGGTCGAGAAAGTGTGGGAAGTGTGGGCGAGAGCACGGTGGTGAGTGCAGATGGGGGCTGAATGTATGTTTCAAGTGTGGAAAGCCCGGTCATATGGCCAAAGAGTGTAAAGGGATGAGGTGCTTTAACTGTGGGGAAAGTGGTCACATGAATAAAGACTGCAAGAAGCCGAGATCTGAGGGTTCCGGCGTGAAGAAGACAGGGGGTGAAGGGTCGAAAGCGAGCGCCAGGGCATTTACAATGACGCAGGAAGAGGCGAGGACGGACCCCGATGTAGTGTCCGGTACGTTTCTGGTGAACCAAACTTTAGCCTCTGTATTATTTGATTCGGGTGCCAGTAGGAGTTTCATTTCTGCTGCTTTTTGTGCCAAATTGCCCGTTAGTAGTAGGCGTGTGGATGTGCCGTTTGATGTAGAGACTGCTATAGGTAAAACCACCAGGATTTCAGAGGTAATTGAGGGTTGCGATGTAGAACTGGAGGGTCACAAATTCCCAGTTAAACCCTTTGCGATGACGTTAGGCGGTTTCGACATGGTGCTTGGGATGGATTGGTTGGCAGATTTCGAGGCGAACATTGTGTGTCACAAGAAGATGATTAGTTTGACAGCGCCTGACGGTAGTCCAGTGACATTTTATGGGGATCGGGTTACTACGATTCCGAAGGTGATCTCAATGGCAGTGGCGGGGAAATGTATGAGGCGTGGATGTAACGCCTATTTATGTTATGTGAAAGATGTAGAGAAGCCAGCACCACAACTGTCTGGTGTTCCGGTTGTGTGTGAGTTCCCAGACGTGTTCCCGGAAGATTTATCGGGATTGCCACCTGACAGAGAGATCGAGTTCCAGATTGATTTAGTACCAGGCGCCCAACCTGTTGCCAAGGCACCATACCGATTGGCCCCGACAGAGATGAAAGAGTTGATGGAGCAGTTACAAGAGCTGTTGGATAAGGGGTTTATTCGACCGAGTATCTCACCTTGGGGTGCTCCGGTCCTGTTTGTAAAGAAGAAGGACGGTAGTATGAGGATGTGCATCGACTACCGCGAGTTGAATAAGCTGACAGTAAAGAACAGATACCCCTTGCCGAGGATCGACGACTTGTTTGATCAACTTCAGGGTGCTAGTTGGTTTTCACGTATAGATCTTCGATCAGGCTACCATCAACTGAAGGTGAAGGAGCAGGATATCCCTAAAACAGCTTTTCGTACGCGCTACGGTCATTATGAGTTCCTCGTTATGTCATTTGGTTTGACCAACGCGCCAGCTGCTTTTATGGACCTGATGAATAGGGTGTGCCGGCCGATGTTGGATAAATCAGTGATTGTATTCATTGATGACATCTTGATTTATTCAAAGAGTGAGACTGAGCATGCCGGTCACATTCGCGAAGTTCTGGAGACGTTGAGAAGGGAGAAGTTGTATGCTAAATTCTCCAAGTGCGTATTCTGGTTGCGTGAGGTTCAATTCCTGGGTCACGTGGTAAATCCGGATGGGATTACGGTCGATCCGGCGAAAGTGGAAGCAGTGATGCAATGGAAGTCTCAAAAGACGCCGTCCGAGATCCGTAGTTTCTTGGGTTTGGCGGGTTACTACCGAAGGTTCATCCAGGACTTTTCCAAAATTGCTTCTCCACTGACCAAGTTGACCCGCAAGGATGTGAAGTATGTATGGGGTCAAGCTCAAGAGAAGGCCTTCGAAGAACTGAAGACAAGATTGACCCAAGCTCCAGTATTGGCGTTACCCGAGGGGAGTGAAGATTTGGTGGTTTATTCTGATGCCTCCTACTCGGGGTTGGGGTGTGTATTAATGCAGAGAGGAAAGGTGATAGCCTATGCATCCCGACAGCTGAAAGTTCATGAGGTTAATTACCCTACTCATGACCTGGAGCTAGCAGCTGTGGTTTTTGCGTTGAAGATTTGGCGGCACTATTTATACGGGACGAAGTGTACCATCTTCAAGGACCACAAAAGCTTGAAGTACTTCTTCGAGCAAAAAGATCTGAATATGAGGCAACGGCGATGGTTGGAGCTTATAAAGGACTATGACTGTGAGATCCATTATCATCTGGGCAAAGCCAACGTGGTGGCGGATGCCCTTAGCCGAAAAGAGAAGCCCGAGCCAATTCGGGTGAAGGCGTACCATCTAATCATGACCTCCGACGTAATGGAACAGGTCAAAGAGTTCCAAGATGAAGCCTTGAAAGACGAACATCTTAACTCTGAACGCATGAGAGGTTTGGTCGCAGAATTGGGTGAGAACGTAACGGGTGTTAGAACTCGGTTTGGGCGTATGTGGATTCCTTTTCTTGGGGATCTGCGAATGAAGATCTTGGATGAAGCTCATAAGTCTCGATACTCCATTCTTCCTGGCGCCACCAAAATGTACCAAGACATGAAGAAAGATTATTGGTGGCCGGGTATGAAACGTGATGTGGTGGAGTATGTGAGTAAATGCCTCACTTGTTTGCAAGTAAAGGCAGAGCACCAGAAGCCGTATGGAAAGATCCAACCGTTGGACATACCGGAATGGAAGTGGGAGCACATCACCATGGATTTTATCACAAAGCTGCCACGTACCCCGAAAGGGTATGATACGATCTGGGTGATTGTGGATCGATTGACGAAGAGTGCTCACTTCTTACCGATGCGGGAGACATATTCGTCCGAAAGGCTGGCTGATCTTTTCATCAAAGAGATTGTGACTCGTCATGGTGTACCGGTGTCGATTGTGTCTGATCGCGACACACGGTTTACATCCAAATTCTGGAAGAAATTCCACGATGCCATGGGGACGAGGTTGCATATTAGCACGGCTTATCATCCTCAGACTGATGGTCAGTCAGAAAGGAGCATTCAGACCTTGGAGGACATGCTCCGAGCATGTGTTATTGACTTCGGTGGAAGTTGGGATGACCATCTACCGTTAGCTGAGTTCTCATACAACAACAGTTATCATGCCAGTATCGGCATGCCACCCTATGAAATGCTATACGGTAGAAGATGCAGGACACCCGTCTGTTGGGGTGAAATTGGTCAGAAAGAATTGGGAAGCGTCGAAGTGGTAGAGGCTACGACTAAAAAGCTTGAAAGAATTAAAGCTTATATGAAGGCGGCCAAAGACCGACAAAAGTCGTATGCCGACAAACGACGCAGGCCGATTGAGTTCCAGGTGGGAGATCGTGTTATGTTGAAGGTCTCACCCTGGAAGGGGATCATTCGATTCCGGAAGCAGGGTAAGTTGAGCCCGCGATATATAGGCCCTTTCCGAATCATTGCTCGAGTAGGAGAGGTGGCCTATAGGTTAGATCTGCCAGATGAACTAAGTGGAATCCACCCGACTTTCCACGTGTCTCATTTGAGGAAGTGTTTGGCGAACGAAGACATGGTCGTTCCGCTGGATGATATCGAGGTAGACGAAAAGCTCAATTATGTAGAGCAACCAGTGGCGATCATAGATCGCAAAGAGAAGAGGTTGAGAAATAAAGTGGTTCCCCTTGTGCGTGTACAGTGGTGGCACAGGAAGGGATCCGAGTCAACGTGGGAAACCGAAGAAGAAATGAGGCAGCATTACCCACGATTGTTCGAAGAGTAACAGGTTTCGGGGACGAAACCTAAAATAAGGGGGTGGACTTGTAACACCCGAAAGTTTGACCTTTTGGTAGGCTATGCGACTGAGCCTCAGTCGCCTGTGATTTATGCGACTGGAGGTCAACCGCATGGCTATTCGGCCGACTGAAGCTCAACCGCACGATTGGAGTTAAACCGCCCGAATGGAGTATGAGCCGCATGGAACATGTGCGATTGGGTCCAATCGCATAGTGTTGATGCGACTGAAGGTCCAGTCGCCCCTGGACCAGACGCGACTGAGCTATGGGTATAAAAGGGGGGTAGCTCCATTCTCCTCCCCATTTTCAGTCGGGGAGAGAGCAGTGAGCGACAGAGAACAGAGAAGAAGAGAGGGAAAGTGCTGCCCGAGTTCAAGATCGATCGTGAAGCTAGCCAAATCGAAGCTCACCAACTCCTACCTGACAATGTGAGTTCTAGGACCCCTCATTTACATGTTTTCTAACGATTTTGGGGCTGGATTCACATATAAACCCTATTTTTGAAATAGTGTATGTTTGACCCATTTGGGTAAATCTTGAGTAATGAGTTTATGGTATGAAGTAGGACTTGTATATGCTTGTGTGATGTCCTAGTATGAATCCCTAAGGCTTGGGAGGGTCGATTTGGGCTAAAAATAGGTTTATGGTGACTGTGGGGATGGGGGTTTCGCGACTGCAGTGTATGAAGAACTCCAGTCGCTGCCCAGTTAGGGTTATGCGACTGAAGGGCCATTCGGCCGAATGAGTGTTAGTTGATGTCCAATCGCCCGAATGAGGTTCAGACGCCCGATTGAGCCTCAATCGCACGATAGGTGATGCGACTGAGAGTTTCGGTCGCATGGGTTCAATCGCAGAGTAGTTCAGTCGTACGGTTAAGAGTTAGTCGCATATAGCCCAGTCGCATAGTGTCTAGTCGTACGGAAGGAAGTTCAATCGCACGTTTGAGTACCCATTCGCATGATAGCCCAATCGCATGGCCCAGTCGCATGGAGGACATGCGACTGGTGATAGTTCAGTCGCCCGAACAGGGCTGATGTAAGTGAATGTAGAAGTGTATGTATGATGTATGTATGTTAGTATGATGTTGCCATGATAGATGGTGAATATTGATGATATGTAAGTATTTATGTTCCTTATGTATATGTGTCTTATCTTTTAATATCTTTACGTGAATGATTGAACGAATGAAATGAATGTATTAAGAACGTAAAGTGAAAGATAAGTAAAGAAGGAACATGATGAACGAATGCATGCATAAACGAATGAATGAATGAATGTAAGTAAGGCTTGCAAGCAAATGAAAGGAGGTGCACACCCCTGGCAGGTGTTAGCTCAACGGTGTGCGGGTTAGCTACCCCGAAGGATGCACATCGGGGTCAGTCTTTGTGATTGACCAGAAGTATGTATGGGATCCTTGCCGCTTGCCCTAGGTGACTGGATCAGCATTAGTGCACAACGTTCGTGATTGATCATCACAGGTCCAGCACCCGCATTTGTGCACAACGTTTGGGGTATAGCATATGGCATTGATCCAGAAGTAAAGTGAAAAGATAAGTGGTGCATGTACCTACCCCAGGTGACTGGATCAGCATTTGTGCACAACGTTCGTGGCTAACCACCACAGGTCCAGCACCAGTAGTATGTATGATGAAAGGGGGTATTGTACGTGTCACCGAATGTAATGAACGTTCGAACGAAAGTAATGAAAGTATGAATGAATGTAATGAATGTTCGAACGTAAGTAACGAATGTATGAATGAAAGTAAAGTACGTACGAAAGTACGTGAAGTATGTATGTATGTAAGAAAGTAAACGAGAATGATGGAGTGTACACGAATGAAAGTAAGTAATGATTGATGAGATAATAATAATATTATCTACGTGTACGTATGATGTGTGAACACATGTATGGAAGGACAGTTAATGAGAATGAAAGTATGTTTTATTATAAAACTAGAACTCACTCAGCAACGCTGACTTTTATGTGTTTTCCAGTTCGCAGGTAGTGTTGCTGAGGATGGCACGAGGCGACTACTCAGCTCTTTTGGGATGGCATTCACTTTTTGATTATGCTGCCACATCATGTGTTGTGGGCCCGTAATGCGCGCAACACATCATGTTGCATGCAAGTGCAAGATTTCTTGATAATCATGATAAACATGATTATTTAAGAAATCTTGTTTATGAAAGAAAATATATTCTTGAACTTAATATCTTCTTTACGAAGAGGAATATATTTTCTTTCTATTATTTTATTTCGGTAGAGGTCGCTGTATGACCCTATGATTGCTGTGGAATATGCATCAGCAGCAATCATAGTATAGTTAAGCAATGTAAAGAAAAGCTTGTATTTTGTAATCAAGACAATGATGTAAAAGCTTTTATGATGAAATGAGAATGCATGTTTTACTAATTCCGCTGCGTATTTTATGATCATGTATTAAATGTATGTTTTACGTGTGATGATGACCAACAGTAAGGTGCCCGGTGAGCGGGGCCTTACATTTTGTACTTAAATTATGTATTACACTTATGTAATTAATGTTTATCAATGTTTATTAATGTAAATGAATTGATTACTGATGTGTTTGTGTGGTTTTGAATGTTTAAACAAACAGATGAATCTCAACAGACTGATGAGTACAACGTAGTACCCCTTTAGCAAATCAAGACTCAGGTAACAATGATTCTTGATTTGCAAGGGATTGTTCGAAGGTCTGTGAGCTATACCCCCGAAGAGGGAGAGATCATTCATGATCTGACAGACGAGCAGCTGGCCGACATGTTTAGACTCAACCCTGATGAGCTAATCAAAGATGCTCCAGAGGTTGATGTCATGAACGATGAAGAGTTGCAAGATGTGGATGAGATTGAGATTGAAGACATTACTGCCGAATAGTATCCACAGTACACTGACCATCAGGGAAATGTTATCCCTGACTTGGGTGAAACATTTGGCAGTGCTACTTTTGAGACACTGGATGAGACAGAGAAGGAGAAAGAGAAAGAGGAGGGAAAAGCCCAAGCTTCGGACGCTGATGTTGACATCAAGAAAGATGAGTGGGCATTATGTTTAGCAGAAATGAAAGCCCAGAAAGTGCCTGCAAAGTCGAATGCCTACACCAAACTCAATCATGTAAAGAAGCATCAGAAGGTGTCTGGTAAGATCATTAGTTGGGCTTATTTTGAAGACTTGGATGTGTACGCGGTGAAAAGAGAGAAGAGAATAGAGTACTTCAGATACCCGCATGATCTGAAGGCTCTCCCTGGTTTTGAATTAAACAGGCTTGCCTGTTTAGACCTTTTGTACGCCAATCCCAGAAAGATGTCGGTATGGTTCGAGATGGCGCTTAAGAAAGAATACCACACCAGATGGGTCAACTTCCAGCCTCAACAGCCTACACGTTATTTCCATAAGACTAAAGTTGATCCTATCACTGGAAGACCGAAGGTAGTGCTGAAGTGGAGTCCTCCGTGCACAATGTCAAAGATTCCCCTATGGGAGATGCCTCAGGACTTCACTCCACATTTCAAATGGTGGTATTACGACTGGCGAATGGGTGAAGCGGCCATAGTTTTACACAAAGATGCTCAGATTGAGACTATCCGGGTGTTTGACCCTATGTGGCTGACCAACTTGTCCAAAGACGACGTCTACACTCTATACAAGTGGCCACTATTCTATGACACGCAAGACATTGTACAAGCTCTTTAATTCCAACATGTTATACGACTCTGCTTTGTGTTTGAAATACACGCGGGAGTCACTAGAGAAGAGAAGTACAAGAAATTTCAAGAACATGTGCAGAATGTTAGACAGTAGAGTAAACTAGGTCCAAGGGGGAGTTTGTTGATACATATTGATGTACCTAGTTTACGTTCTGAAATGTAAAAGCCTTTCATGTCTTACATATCTGTAAGTCTTACATATATGTAATCGATGTAGAGAATTGAATGAATGATATATGAAGTGCATTGTGATGTTAATTTATGTTTGATTATGTCATGATATCATTATATTGAATGTGTTGCACGTGTATGAACTAACTATATAGGTTTGATGTTGTTCTACATGGTTCTAAGTCAATAAGAACTTAGAAGTATGTTTAACTTATCCATGTGATAGTTCATGTTAATGGACCATGCTAATGGACCATACGCATGAATATATCATGCTTATGGACCAGTCGCGCGACTGAACCAGAAGACTGGATCAGTCGCACGACTGAGACATAAGATTGAGTCAGTCGCACGACTAAACCTTCAGTTGTGCGTATGAGTCAATCGTATGATTCAGTCGCACGACTGAACCATGCTAATGGTTCAGTCGTACGAATGAAGACAGAAAACCTATAAATACCACGTAGTTCGTGGAAAAACATGACACTTCGAATACCTACGTACCCTAGCCGTCCAGAGCGTACCAAGTCGTCAATCCAAGTTCGTAGTTCGTTTCTGATCAATTCTCATTCGTTCTTAACACTTGTTTCATTGTTGGATTGATCAGGATATTCGTTCTCACTAATTGGATCGCCAATCAAATAGGATTCCGCATTATTTGATTCGGTATCACGTAGAATCCGTTAGTATTCCGTACGAAATCGGTCCTAACAGTGTAAGTATGTGACTAAAATCAAAAAGCAAGGTAACGGAGGAACATGGAAATTTAAGTGCAACTTTTGCAGTGAAATCAGACAAGGATCGTATTATAAATGCAACTTTTGGTTGATATATTATTATTTTTTATATTTTTTGCCGTACCTTAGTCGTACCCGTATCTTGTTGGGTGTCGAATCCAGCAAATAAATAATAAAAATGTGAATCTACCGTACACACATTAAGAATAGTATGAGCGGAAGTAGCCTTCGTGTCCTCAGGGATACGTGTTAATTATTTTATACCAAAAACGTTTTAGCCCAGTTACTTTGATTGATTATGGGCTAATGAAGGTGGGGGTTTTAATTAAAAACTAAAACTAAAAGTAAGTTGCAAAAAGTAGAAAATTTCCAGTTAGCTAACACGGCCGTGTTAAAACTGTAAAGAAAATTCCACGCGGCCGTGTTAAGGTTCTGCCAGAAAAACGTAAATTGATATTTTTTGTATTTTTTTAATTGTGAAAAGGGATTGCTAAAGACATTAATTAAAATTGTGAAATTAATTCTAATACGAAAACTAATTCCAACACTAAGGTAATTTCTTGATTCGATTTGGCTTACGATCGTTAACGATTGTGGTGCAATGACTATTTTTAATCAATGATTGTATGATACTAGATATCACGCCGTTCGGATATCAACTCTATCTAATGTCCAATCAATTGTATCATTGATTAGAGCCAACCCGCTACTCTAAGCTCACGCCGTTCGGATCTTAGTGTGCGGGTTGCAATGATAGAAGTATCAATTATAATTAAACACACACGGCGTTCGGTATGCTTAATTAGATTGTGTGATTCTATAACGAGAATGAAATCATAGACAAACTCAATCCGTTAATTGTACCTTATATCAAAAATCAAAACTTTAATAGGGTTTTAAATCTTGAAGAACTTTATTAGAAAAATTAATAAAGTGACCAATTTTATTAACAATCTAATATATATCGGATTAGATCCGGGTTTAAGATCAAGAGTCAAACAAGCAAACCATCAAAATAAAAACAACTCATAAACATTTCATATAAGTTCAAACCAAATCAAAGAAATTTAACCCTAATGTTAAAACTAAGATTGTTCAAGTCGGACATGACAACTAGATCAATCAAAACTAAAATAAAATAAAAACTTACGAAACAAAACACGAATGATTAAGTATTTTGACAATGAAGAGAATTGCAAAAAAAAACCTAAATTGGTATTGCTCCTTCTTACTTCTTGAACTTGATTATCTAAAATAACTAGTTTTAGTAAACCCGTGTAATACACGGGTTTGACAATATGAAAACAATATAATTCATAAATGTATAAATATTTCGTATGATTAAGTTACATATTACTATAACAATCAAAAATAAAAAGATACATTTATAAATTATAAATATTCAAATACTTTTTTGAATAATATAATATATAACTGACCCATTTAAAATTAAAACAAGTTGTGTTAAAATCACACTAATCTAAAATAAATAAATATATCAATAAATATTTTTTTTAGTTTTTTTAAATTAAATCTTATTCAGCTGTAAAAATATGTGTTGTTCAAAACAATATGATTACAAAATTAAGTTGATAATATAAAAAATTAAATTTAAAACAAAATGAATTATTACTATTAATTGAGTTTCTTAAAATAAAAATCTTAACTAAAATAATATATTAGTTTAGGCGGGAAAATTCTTTTGAGGAGTAATATGAGAGTGACATGTGTCATCTTAGTTACTCTTTTATTATATAGTATAGATGTTTTCAAGATCTCCAAGATGCCCCTTTTGATCATCCCCTTCTATTATATTTATAATAAATCTTTGATCTCCGGATCAACTCTTTTAGGGATTTTAGTTTCTTTTATTTTATCCAGGAAAATCTAATGATAATCATCACAAACAAGAAATCCTACAAAATAAGAAATTTCCTGCAGTTTTTTACAAAATTAAAGATTCTTCTTAATGATATTTTCTTTACGCCTTTTTTTCTTCTCTTTCAATTGCATAAACCTACAAAACCAACCAAAACACATCAAAGTATATTCTATCCCACAAAAACTACTATTATATGAAATAAATGAAAAATGCATGCAAGAAATGCAAATACATGCCAAAATATACTCTAAAACTATAATAATTATCGTCTATAAATATAACTAACAAATCTCCCCAAGCTTAAACATTTCCTTGTCCTCAAGAAAGTCAATAATAGAAATAAACCGAGAAGTGAAAACAAAATAAATAGTAACATGATTAGGATATTAACAACACCTATGCTAGTTCAGTGTAAGAAGTATGAGCATGAAATCATCTTATTATACTAATTTTCAGTTGTTGTGCACGATTAAGGCTTTCAAGATTTTTATTAACAAATGTACCCAATTTGCTAGTTATGATCCCAAAATATACTTTAAAACTATAATAATTAACGTCTAAAAATATAACTAACATATATAGAATTTTTTATATTTGTCGTTCCCCATACCCGTACCGTCCCCGTACCGTCCCCGTACCCACCTCCCGTACCTGTTTCGGTGCTACGTAGGGGGTGAATCGAGAATTAAGGAAGTGGAAACCAATGAATGTTTTAGTATTTATATCTTCGAATTGTTTAGTTTAAATGTGTTGTTTATTAATTTGAGTTTTGTAATCTGAATTATGGAGACTAGCCCCTCTTAAATCAGGCCGACTATCTTGTTTATCTTTGTTTTATCTAATCGGAGTTTTAGTTCCTATCAAATACATAACTAACCCTTAGACTGGAAATTGACCCATGGACCATAAACAAATAAGTATAACTAACATTTACAACTAACACTCATGCTCTTTAATTTTAGAACTCCTTAACTAACCAAATAATCAAAAGCAAATTCTGTTAATCCAAATGCTAAAAGCAGATTATAATCATAAACCACATGCAATCTTAACTAGAGAAAAAGGAGTCAAACACAAAGGTGAAAGATGAATGCTTAAAGAATAACTAACAATGACAATGACAATAATCTCCACTAAAAATGATATAGGAACCATATGTTCCTCAACATACTTCTACACAAATAGTGACCGATAAACGAATAACAATAAATACAACTGTTATACCATACGTGGATGGGTTACACCGTTCAATCTAGATACCTAGCAGTCACCACGTCATTATTGATGACATAGTACAACTGTTGTATTTAGTGTATGCTCCTAAGATGTGCATTATAACCTAAGACTTGCTATAAACTGGCTAAAGATTATAATGGTTTGATAAATGAGACGACAATATAAAGTTTAATAATCAAGAGCCCGATATCTCAGATCCTGAGAAGCTATTTCTTCTTTGATCAGCCTCGTTTTTCAGGTCATTATTGTCCTGTGACGGATGCTCAAACTTCATCCGCGAACTAACTCTTCTTTGATGTTCTGGCAATATCATTTTCATGTTTAGGACATATTTATTAGGTAAATAATAAGTGGTTGACTTTTTGAGTGGTCATGTTTGACTCTTGATCGCAAACTAACCAATACTAATGTAAAATTGCCAAAACTGTTGGCCTCTTTGTTCAAACCTGTTTTTTTTTTTTTTTGAAAGGAAGTGTTTCAGCGGTAAACCCAGAACAACCACAACCCCTTGACCCAGGTTCGACTCCGGAACAAACCGGGCCCATTGCAACCGCGCCCAGAGGGGGGATTAATTTTGCTGCCACACAGAGTCGAACCTGAGACCAAGCCCGGGCGGGAACCCCACATATTGTGGGTAAACCCTCCCCCCTCAGGATAGAACCCGCGACCTTTAGCCACTAGATCCTTATCCCTCATCGAGGTGACCAACTGGGCTAGCCCAGCTGGTTTGTTCAAACCAACTTTAGGCTTTAGTTTTTCTTTTTTTATTTTTATTAAGTTTTTTTATCAAGAAAGATGGTTGCTTTAGGTGAATGAGGTCAAGCAAAATAATTCAAATAGTCAACCACTTAAGAAAGATACAAATTAAGAGTGAGGCTGATTACTTTTGCTGTTGATTGCTGATCGAGTCATGATCAAGAAGTCATCCCAACTCATTTTACTGAGTTCGTCCTTCTCCTCCATTGTAAGCTCAAAGTTGGGTTCTCTACCACACATGAAAGCAGCCCTATACAAACATGAAAACAAAATTGACAGGTCAGTCGGTTGGGCAATGGGTCAAAACACCAAACAGTTGAGTTATAACTGCTGCTTGAAACATGTTGGTTAATGACTTACACTTTTTTATCCATTTTATAATATTCTGGATAAATTAACGTGCTAAATATTACAATAAAAACTATATTATTGCAAAATAATGTACTGAGAGTTTAATAAAGCGGTTTAGGAGGTTTTTGTGCCTTTAAATGCATTCTGAATGACGATCATTTGTTTCACTTGTTTAATCCACTTTAATGTTTCCTTTATTAGCTAAAATCATACAAAAGCGGGATTAAGTTATTTAATTGTCATGCAAGTACCTGTCATACAAACGAGCAGCTTCTTCTTGAGAGCCAACTGTGCCTAAATGGATTTGTTTTTTGTCTACTTTAATGGCAGCTTGCCATTTCATGTTTTTGTAGTATACCCCTCTCATTATGCAAGGTTCTTGATTCTCAAAATGTTTTCTTCTGTGTCGTTTTCGCCTCTTAAACACTATAATAATTACAGATCCAAATGGTCAAAACATTAAAAATAAAGCCATTCATATAACATTATAAAGGGGTCTAATACTGAGAGGATCACAATATCACATAAGGGAGTAAATTATTTGGTTGATATCAACTCGAATAGTAGTCAAACAAAGGGAGGAAATGAAATATGGTCAATTTATGATGTATAGTAAATTTTATTTTAGAAAATAAGCTCATTTAAGCGCTAAAAATCACTCCCCTTTTGCAGTCTATTTAAAAAAATGCAACAAATTTTATTTTTATTTACTTACACTACAAAATGAACTTAAAATAATTTTCTAGGGTGTGGGCGTGCATATACAGCAAAGAAAGTCAGTCTACTGTCGACTACCTTTCATCGAATTCTACTTATTTCCACTAGCAATAGACGAAACCATTAAGATAGAAGTTGAGAGTAGACCTGGATGCTGGACGGGCTGCTTATTAGATGAACTCGAGTCATTGACATTTGAGGATTCGGGTTCCTCGGGTTTTGGTTTCTCCGGCTAGAAACAAGTATAATATATGGGAAAATGATGAGTAAACATTAGATAAAAACACCAACTAATTCATCACTATTTACTTCTTCCATATTTTGTAGGTTATAGAGTTCAAAGATTTATTATAGAATCATAAGTTGAAGAACTTTTGCCCATAAAAACAAATTGTTGGAATTTTATACAAGGATGCTATGAATCTGAGATTGAAGATACTTAAAGGATAATAAATCAAATTTTGTTAATTATG
Source organism: Flaveria linearis (assembly GCA_024085815.1). NCBI lineage: Eukaryota > Viridiplantae > Streptophyta > Magnoliopsida > Asterales > Asteraceae > Flaveria > Flaveria linearis. The sequence goes on from CM044009.1 coordinate 64,908,426, forward strand.
CTACCTTTCAACTCAGACTACACATTCAAATCTGATATAAAGAAACCAACTTCACAAAACAAACTATTATCTAATAATAGGATTCATAGGCTCAATATGTGCAGAATGAACACTAAATGAGATCCAATGGGGAAGTCAGGTCATAGAATTTGTTCATAGTAACTTCGAGGTCATGAGCTTGGATCTTACAGTTTTGTGTGCAAGTACATGATCACTTCTCTATACATGATCTTCCCTACTTCTCTTTCTTTTTCATTACAATTTTGTAAATTTTGAACATAAAGAAACAACATACAAGTCGCCCAATCACATAAGTCTAAATGCAATATGAATATATATTGTATTATTACCTCTGCAGATCGGTCAACATCAACTGGAGGTGTTGGAAGCACGCTGACATGTCGGGTATTCTGGATCCAACTTGGAGATTGCCCATTATCAAATGATGATATATTATCTAGAGGAGGACTTCGCCCTAATATTTACAAGAGTACAACGTCATACATCAACACGATTATATACAAAACTGAAAAACAAATATGCCCATTAACAAGATCCACAAGAGAACCAGATTACATAGTTTCAAGTAACAATCAAGACAACTATATTATAGCAGGTGACAAAACATTAAAATGTACCATAAAGCTTGATCAATCTTTGTCGACGGATGCTCACCATTGCTTCCTTCCACAACCACAAACCTAAACCACAAAATGAAACGATTGGCAAGTTATACAAACACAATCAGATACAACACCACAGAAACAAACCATTACACAAACACATTTCAGAATCACAACAAGAAGATTTGCTGCTCATTACCTAAGTCATGTCACAATTCACAACAGTCGCGTTTTCTTAGTGGACCGTATTTCAATTCAGTACTAACACAAGTCAAAATCATCAAACCCCTCTATACACCCCTTACCCACCTTGCATTATAACTTTGTACCTCACAGACACACATTAATAACTGTATATGTTAGCTATATATTATGATCTTTGCCCCATATGGTATTTACTACTGATGCAGGGTGAAAAAGGGGTTTGAGGATCTTAACTGTTACACCACTGAGGCAATTAATCAAACACCTAGAGGTCAAATTCAGATGCACTTAACATCATAAAACATAAACTCACAGACGACCAAATTTCAAGTCAACGCCACTTCATGGATGCTTTACAGTATAAAATCACCAAAACAATCACAAAATCATTGAACAAAAGGCGACAAAAACCTGCAATTATGTTCGTAATTCAAACACCCAAATGGGGAAAACGTTTGAATTTCCAAACTTTCACAGACAAGGTTAAATCAAGCCCAAAAGCGCTAAACCTTACACAAATCATACCCTAAATTGAACAAACATCCACCCAAAAAGCACTACTATCGCAAGAAACCCCATTTCTGTTCATAGAAATTAAGTCAACCCACCAACCTACCACCTTTTATAACTAAAGGGTACCAACAAAAACGAAGTTTAACCCCCACCCACCAATCAATCAACAAAACCCACAAAGATTAACAGATTATCGACACATGATCACACCCACTACACAAATTGATGTTCTTGAACGAATTACAAAAAACCCCTTTTGGGTTTTGATAAGGTGAGGTAGATCGGTGGGTGGTAGCGAAGAACAACGACCATTGTGGATGAAAGTTTGAGTCTTTATGGTGTAAATACCTTTGAAGGTGGTGAAAACAGCTGAAAAGCCAAAAGGGGTTGTGAATTGAACTGGGGTTTTGATCTGGATTGTAGTGAATAGGATTACAAAGGCAAGGTGGTGAGGTTGGAGAGAGAAAGATGAGATATAGGTGTATCTATATGTGTTGTATTGTAGAGAGAGAGAGAGTGAGTTTAGAGAGAGAGATATAGGGGGTTGAAGTTGCTCATGCATCTACCACCTTTTGTTTTTATTTCCTTTTTTCATTATGTTATTATGAGGGTCAAGGGTGGTGGTTTTTATGTTTGTAGAGAGAGAGAATATGAGAGAAGGGGGTGAAAAATATACTAAAATTTTAATAATATTATAGACTTGTATTTATAATATTATATTATGTTATATTACTAACATTGTTTGTGTGTATATAAAATATTGTGACTTCAAGATAAAAAAAATGATATAAAAAAGTGTTGGATAGAAGCTCAAAGAACTAAATGAGGGGTAATTGTGTAATTTTCTTTAGCAAGTTTTAAGCTTTAAATGTGTGATGTTTGGTTTTACCAAACTAGCCCTAACAGTAAGAGCTCCATCACCCTTGATGATGTATTGAATCAGGAGTAATAATGTAATTTAATTAAGCAAGTTTTAAGTTTTAAAGAAGGTTTTTTGTTTGTGGTTCTTATAAATTGTATGGATGGTCATTATTGTTAAGTTCGTAAATAAGTTGAATGTTCAACAAATTATTTGTGAATCATTCCCAGTAATTCTTTTATGACCGTTATTTTAATAATGAATGAACAATGATGAGGACTTTTGTTTAGATTAATCAAACGCATGAACACGAACAGAGGTTTCTTCGTTCAATTACATCCATAAACTTTCAATAATATATTCACTTATCTTTGTTTATTTACGTTCGTTCATTTATGTTTATGTATTTATGTTTGTTCAGGGTTTTTTATATTTTATATTTTTTATGTTTACTTAATTACCCTAACATTTAAACTAAAAACCCTAGTAATTTGAAATTGGAATCATGTAAAAAACTTAGTTATTTGAAACTTGTTTTTTGATACATAATGTTTATGATTATTACATCTAACTTATGCATTTATTTTTGGATAATGATGTTCATAATTGTCAAAGTGCTTAACTTTATATTTATTTAAGGTGATTATGTGCGATGTTTGAAACTAAGAATGCTAGATTTATATATTTTAAAAATAGTATGTGTTTTTTAAATTTTGTTTGTGCTCAGTTGGTTATGTGTTTATGAACAACTTTAATTTCTTAATAAATGAACACGAACAAGATTAACTTAATACTAAGTGCTTAACTTTATATATATTTAAGGTGATTATGTTTAACGTTTGGAATTAACAATGTTAGATTATTTTTAAAAAAAATACTATATATTCGTTTACGTTTGTTGGTGTTCGTTTGGTTATGTGTACATGAACACGTTTAATTCCTTAATGAATTAACAGAATAAGAACTTACGTTTACTTATATGTCTGTAAACAACTTCAATATTAAATGAGCGAACATGACCAAAGTTTCATTCTACTTGGTTTAGTTCGTTTACAACACTAAATATACGTTAAACTTCATATATGCATTTTATTTAGAAATTATATATTCGATTTTCGTTGGTCACTAAAGGTGATTCTTATGTTCACTAGAGACGTTTTTGTCATTTCGAGTACCATTCGATTATGTCTTCTAACAATTAGGTTTGATTTTACTAATGATCCCTATTTATCAGTTATTGTTTAAAGAGATTTCCCTCCACTACTTATTTTTTCACCATCTTCTGTATTCTTCTATTGTTCGCTTTTAGCAATTTCCTTAATTGAAGCTTCACAAGCCTTAATTTGAAACTTGTAGTTACTCATAAAAACCTACTTTTCAAAATAGTTTAACACGTAAAGATCAACCACTAAACTTATTCTAGAAGAGGTTTACGGTAGGACTTTGAAATTGTGATTTGAAACGAATTTGGGGAAAAACTACTATCTCCTTCTCATTAACAGTATTTAAACTAAATACAAGCTAACAACCTAACTAACTAACTATGTACAAGACATAAAGCTAGCTGTACAACTCTATCATCATCTATATATTAAATATGCTAACACCCCCCCTCAAGTTGGAGGCATTGAAAGCCCCAACTTGGATAGCAGAACATCATGTTGTCGACCTGGAAGACTCTTAGTTAGAAGATCTGCAGGTTGAGTATCTGTGGAAACATGAACCAAAGAAATAAGCCCAGCTTGCAGCTTTTCGCGTACAAAATGACAGTCAAGTTCAATGTGTTTGGTGCGCTCATGGTAAACAGGATTCTTAGCGATATGTATAGCTGCTTGACTGTCACATTTCACAGGTATGGGAGTGAGGGAAGGGACAGAAAATTCAATCAAAAGGCGACTCAGCCAAGTTAATTCAGCTGTGACCCTCCTCATTGATCTGTATTCAGCCTCTGCGGAACTTAAAGAAATGGTTGCTTGCTTCTTGGATTTCCAAGAAATAGGACTTCCACCCAGTAAAATGAAGTAACCCGTCACAGATCTTCGAGTGTTTGGACAAGCAGCCCAGTCAGAATCACAAAAAGCCTCAAGTTTGTAATCGGATGTGTTGTTAAAAAACAAGCCATGTGCAAAAGTACCTTGAACATAGCTAAGAGTATGCAAGGCAGCCTCCCAATGAGGCAAATGAGGTGTTTGCATGAATTGGCTTAAAAACTGAACAGCAAAAGATAAATCTGGACGTGTATGAGTAAGGTAGTTAAGCTTCCCAACTAACCTTCGAAATTGTAAGGAATCCGAATATAAAGGACCAGCATCAGTTAATAACTGTAAATTGGGAGGAAGAGGACAAAGTTTAGGAGTAGAAGGAAGAAAGTCCTTAAACTCCTGAACCAAATCATTTGCAAACTTCCGTTGAGTCATGACTGTACCCTCATGATTAGTAAGAACCTCAATACCAAGAAAGTAATGCAGAGATCCTAGGTCTTTGATTTTAAAAGAATCATCCAAAAAGGACTTTAAAGAGGCAATTTCTTCGGAATTATTACCAGTAAGTAATATATCATCAACATAAACCGCCAAATGAACTTCAGAAGACCCCATATGTTTGGAAAACAAAGAATGATCATTGGATGATCGAATGTACCCCCTGGATTTTAAAGCATCTGAAAGCTTCCCATACCATTGTCTTGATGCTTGTTTTAAACCATATAAAGACTTTTGAAGCTTGAGAACCTTAGATGAATCAGCAAGATCAAGACAAGGGGGTGGAAGCATATAGATATCCTCATCCAAATCACCATGAAGAAAAGCATTATTAACATCTAATTGAAAAAGTGACCAATGCTTCTTGGTGGCTGTGGCAATAAGACTTCGTATAGTGGTCATTTTGACCACCGGGGAGAAGGTTTCATGATAGTCAATCCCATAAGTTTGAGTATCACCCCTGATAACAAGTCTTGCTTTGCATCTTTCAATTGTACCATCAGCCTTGTATTTAACCTTATAAACCCATTTGCATCGAATAGCCTTTTTATCCTTAGGTAAAGAAGCAATAATCCATGTATTAGTGTTGGTTAAAGCATCTAATTCCTTTTGCATAGCCAGTTGCCAGTCAGGAGAAGAGGCAGCTTCTTTGTATGAACGAGGTTCAACAATATTAGCTAGAGATTGAGATAATGTTTGACTAGCAAGTGAAAAAGCTGATTCATGAATTTGATGAACTGCTGAACAAGCAGTTACAGTATGTGGGCAGTCAAAGGCTGAATAGCAATGATAATCATCCAGATAAGAGGGTTTAGTAGAAGTTCTAGTAGATCTCCTAACATCTGGAATAGACTGATGAGTAGCTGGAACAACAGGTGAAGGAATAGAAGAAGAACTGATAGGAATAGAAACAGTGGGAGGAGAAGTAGAAGAGGAAGAAGAAGGTAATGAGGAAGAAATAGGATCAACAAAATCAAAAGGAATAGAAGGAAAAAGAACAGACTGATCAGAAGAAATTGAAGGAAAGATGTGTTCAAGAAAAACAACATCTCTAGAATGAAAAAATTTGTGAGTGTGAAGGTTAAACAGTTTGTAAGCCTTCTTGCCTGGTGGATAGCCAAGGAATATGCATGGTTGAGCTCTAGGATGAAATTTATCCCTACCTTGTGACAAAGTAGAGGCATAACACAAGCAACCAAAAGACTTTAACCTATGGTAAGGTGGAGCTTTACCAAATAACAGTGTATAAGGACATTGGTTTTGTAACAGTTGAGTGGGGAACAAATTGATAAGAAATGTGGCAGTTAAAAGACACTCCCCCCAAAATCTAACAGGAAGTTTAGATTGAAAGAGTAAGGCTCTAGATGTTTCTAAGAGATGTTTGTGTTTTCGTTCTACTATTCCATTTTGTTGTGGAGTAGCAACACAACTTGTTTGATGCAAAATACCCTTAGAAAGCAAATATTGAGTATGAACAGGTGAAGAACCTAATTCAAAAGCATTATCAGATCTAATGCATTTGACTTTAGTTTGAAACTGAGTTTCAACCATCTGAATAAAGTTTTGCAAAACATTGAATGCATTCCCTTTGGTTGAAAGTAAATGAGTCCATGTAAATCTACTAAAGTCATCAACAATGGTAAGAAAATATCAAAAACCATTATGAGTAGAAACATTATATGGACCCCAAACATCAATATGAATAAGATCAAAGGGATGTGATGTTTCTCTAAAACTATGAGGAAAAGGTAATCTATGTTGTCGTGCTTTAGGACATACATCACAACAAGAAATCTGATCATCAGATGTAACAGATACAAAGGGTAGTTGTTTCAGTTTATACAATGGCATATGCCCAAGTCTATTGTGCCAGATTTTGCTACTAACAACAACATTACAAGTAGACTGATTTATTTGAGAATTAACAACAGGAAAAGCAGAAGAAACAACATCATGAGTGGTGAGTAGATATAGACCATTGATCAGCTTACCAAGTTCCACTGGCCTCTTCAGAGAAGGGGCCTGCAACATACATCTTTGATTAGAAAAGAATATTAGACCATTCGTTTGTAAACATAATCTGCCTATGGATAGCAGATTATGCTTAAAATTTGGTACTAATAAAACATGTTGCAAATGTAGGTTTGGTAAAAGATGGCATTTACCATACTTAGTAGCTGTAAGAATTTGTCCATTAGGAATCGAAATAGAAACAGGTTGTTTAAGAAGTTTAAGGTCGGTTAACATGGTTTCATCAAAACACATGTGCTCACTTGCACCTGAATCAATAATCCATTTAGAGGACTTATGAGAAATAGAAGTGCAAGCCATTATACCTGCAAAATTAGCTTGTTGAACCTCATGAGAAGAACTTTGTGAAGAGTTTGCAGAAGCAACATTGTTCAATTGAGATTGTTGAAACATCTGCAACAGCTGCTGACATTGTTCAGGTGTGAAACTGGCACTAGAATTCATTGCATGTATAGAAGAATTATTGGATGAGCCATCTCCATCATGGAAACAAGCATTAGCATTAACAGATCTAGGTGTTTTAGTGAACTTAAAATCCTTTGGAAAACCTATGATCCGATAACACTTGTTTGATGTATGACCTTGTTTCTTGCAATGAGTACAAACAGGCTTCTTATAATCAGTCAGTTGCTTAGCTTGAACATGCATGGAAGAGGCATCAGGAAAAGGTTGTATAGTAGGATGAATCTCCCTTTGCTTTTCATCCTGTATAAGAATTGAATATGCCTTGCTAACTGAGGGTAATGGATCCATCATCAGTATACTTCCTCGTATTTGATCATAGACAGAGTTTAATCCCATAAGAAACTGAATCAACCTCTGTTCCTCTTCTTTCTTGACAATTTCGGTAGAAGCACCACAAGAACATACCGGAGTGATTGAACATGAACTGATCTCATCCCAAACAGTCTTAATTTTGGCAAAATAAACTGCAATACTACAATTACCTTGTGAGATTTCAGATAAACTCTTTTGCAACTGATAATTTTTCGCACCATTACTCTGTCCATATCGATCACTTAACTCCTTCCACAATTGTGCAGCAGTTGTAACATACAATACACTTTCACTTATTTCTCGTGATAAAGTGTTAAGGATCCATGAAATCACCATATCATTGCATCTAGTCCAAGTAGCAGAATTAGTTGTTGTACTAACAACGCTACCATCAACAAAACCTAGTTTGTTCTTTGCTGATAAAGCGATTGACATCGCTCGCTTCCAAGAACCAAATCCAGATCCGTCAAAATGTTTCGAGACTAAAATCATACCTGGATTGTCAGATGGATGAAGATATAGTGGATTAGATGCATCAATTGTGTTTGAAGCAAGTGAAGATGTTGTTGAATCACTGTTCGGCATGATGAAGTTGAACGAAATGAAATCAAGAACGAAATTGAAAGATCGATGAAAAAGAATGAATGAAGAATGATTGAAAGAATGATGAATGATAATGAAGAATGAGCAGGATCAAGCGATTCGCTCTGATACCATGAAATTGTGATTTGAAACGAATTTGGGGAAAAACTACTATCTCCTTCTCATTAACAGTATTTAAACTAAATACAAGCTAACAACCTAACTAACTAACTATGTACAAGACATAAAGCTAGCTGTACAACTCTATCATCATCTATATATTAAATATGCTAACAGACTTTCTATATAAAATTTTGTATACATATTCATGACTATGGAACAACATAACTTTTTATGAAACGTAACTATTTTGTTTTTCTTTGATGAACAAAAGATTATCCGAATATGGTTTCTCTGAAGATTCATCATAAGAACATCCGGGAAGATGGTATGCATATGGTAAGGTTAGTTTTGTTGATTTCCTGGATTTAGATAAGTATTTAGTGCATAAATTCGGTTTTATAGTGCAAGTGAAGATTCAATTAAAGAAGTGAAATTGTGATGTTATCATTCTTATGTGCTAGGAATAATTTAGACTTTGTTTCAGCAGTATTAGTCGACGATCATGATATATGTTCTACATTTGAAGAAATATATAAAACGAAACAAGGTGAATATGACCAAACAAAGGTTGATAATAATGAACATTTAGGTGGTAATCAAGAAATGTGGTTGCTAATCGAGGTAATGTGGGTGATAATATGAATTTATATTTGCTTGTGATTTTAATATTGACTTTTCTAAAGACTTTATTTTTGTCTTTTACAATTATACGAGATAGTGATGAAACCGATTAGATAGTTGATAAGGATAACGGTACGGAAGTAGATGTCGATACGAGGGACTATCATGATTTTGTTGATGATGAAGATCTCATAGGTAGAAATAACCATGTGTATATAGTGCACAAATTGCATTAAGTAAGGAATGATGGTGGTTTTGACATGTGACTCAATTGTTTTTTTGAAAGAAAAAAAAAGAAGTATAAACTTAAAGGAGCTAAGGAGAAAAAGGTGAACAAATCCTCCAAAGGGTGGCGGAGGCTAGTTTTATGTTATCCAAATATTTAGTAGTTCAAAGAAGATGAAGATCATTGCTAAGAAATACACTATCAGGACAAAGAGAGAATCATCATTCTTCAAGAATGATAAGCAAATATCGGAGTTGTTTGAGAGTAAAATGTACCACGGTACATGACTGAATTAAACAAAGGTGATGGGCTCAACCACTACAATCTTATAGTGTTTAAAGGTTAAATCAAGACACTAAAGAAATTTTATGTTAGAGGCATATAAGTTGTTGGAAAGTATCCCCTCAGTTAATATCTCATTTCACATTGTTGTTTCATCGTCTTTTACCAAACAACTACTTTCTTACTTTGTATGTAACTTATAGTCACAATGAGCAAATTTTGTTGTCTCATTGAACCCGAGTGTGAAGTTTTTGAATGTATAAATTAATATAGGCAAGGACAAACCAATAACCTCAGTTTTAGATTATTTGAGGGAGTACATGATATGAAAGATTATAAATGCGATTAAGGTAATTTAGAAATTGTAATGGTTCACTAACACGAACTATAACAAAGTTGCAAGGTGGTATCAAGACAAAAACATCAAAGTACATTGTATTACAAAATGGTAGCAATAAGTATCATATTAGTGGTCCTTAGGATGACCAATGTGTCTAATAAATTGAAAAAAAATGTGTGGATAAAATCCTTGTCTCATAAGCTTGGCCTTACCATCACAACACACCAACAAGAAAGAATCAAAACGTGAATGAAGATGACATTGTCAAATATTACGTGTTGTCAAGGCAGTGAAAATCTATCACATGCATGTTTAAAGTGCAAGCACTAGGACAATTCTAGGACTAAGGTTAAAGTGATTAATCTTTCTTGTTTATGTTATGTTTAAAACATCTATTAGTACTATTTTTATGCTTTTAGATATTGTTTAAAATTGGCTCCTACTAATGATCCAAGTTAATACCAACAATCCAATTTAAGTAACTTCTATAAATTTTATGACTTTGAAGCAACCTACAAAGCATAACAAACTTGCTAGGGGCTACTACTAGGGGTGCAGCCCTCGAACCCCCGTTTTTTAGTGAGCAAAGCTCACTAGAACTATCGAGGCTATTTAGTACCATATATTATAATACTCTTATCACATGTACATTTTACATCACCTAATTAGTTGTATCAGTATGTGTACAAATTTCTTATTTGGTCTTAAGTTATTTCAATTTCCCCAAATGAGTCAATGATACTAAAATGAATAACAAATATATATTTGCCACCAATGGTAAAAACAATCAGAACAATTACCCAAAATCCCACAACTTAACAATGTTAGTACTTCTTAAATATTAGCATGTTGTCTTTATTTGTCTTTGCATTTTATTTTTTTGCAATAGGATAGGGACTTATTTGTAAATATATGTTCCTTTTGTTTCTTTAATTAGTATAAATAGGATTATATGTATTTTGTGCAGGTAGACGTTTGAACTCTCTCAATTGTACATTGTAATCCTTTGCAACTATCATAGAAACTGCTATGAATTTTTGCATCTGTTGATTACTTTGTTCATATAATTGTTAATTGCTTAATTACAAACACAGAATCGATCCATTTGAACCTATCAAATGGTATTAGAGCCTTTGGTTCAGTGATTTGGAGCTTGAAACAACTTTTGAGCACCTATGAATCACTTGAATCTGTGTTTTGATAGCAATTGTTCAATTAATTGTTAATTTCAGTTGTGTTTCATCATTTGAAACATGAATTGAATCACAATTGAGTGATTTGACACCTTCAGATCTGAATTTTCATCAGATTTGAGTGTGAACTGTTCTTCTTGTTCGAACATAAATTTTAGTAAAATTCTGATTTTTTGTTGTTAATTGAAGGAAAATGATGTTAAAGGATTGATAATCGCTACATTCTACACTTGATTAAAGAGTTTGAGATCAATTAATCAAGTTTTGAAAAGTTTGTTAAGATCAGGTTGTTACGAAGAGGATGAATTAGGCATTTGGTGTGTTGAAATCATCTGAAAGTTCCTAAGATGGTGTTTGTTTTTTGGTAAAAGCTCTTCCCCACCTCTTCATCTGTGCGCACGTAGACGCGGGAAAAGCTTTTGAGTGTGCAGACTGTTTGTTTTTTGGAAGATTTTGGAAGACGTTTCATTAAAAAATGTCTTCCTGGCGTCTGTATGGAGAAGATGTGGTGTTACCACTTCTCAAGTCTTCTCAACCTCTTCTCCTCCTTTACCCCCAACCCTTTCAGACTTTTTTTATCATTTGTGTTCAAACCTTCAACCCACCACTCCTCTCCTCTCCTCTCCTCTCCTCACTGCAGCTCGTCTCCGGCCACCGCCGCCGCTCACGCTGTCGCCCTCCGACCGACCACTCCCGCTTGCCGCATCCCTCCCTCGTTCAAACAATCAAACCCTCTGAATCTCACACTCACAGCTATGAGTTTGTGACCAAACATACCTCACTTTCGACGAAGATAACGACGACGATGACGGCCGGAACAGCCATGCCTCCGGCGACCGTACAACCTGCGACGATTTTCACAAGCCCTTGTTCGATCCACCGAATCCTTCCGCTTCTTCTACTCTTCCATCGATACTCGCAGCGTTTTCTAAAGTAATTTCGCTCTCTGTCTCTCTCAATTGTTTGTTTATCTGTTGAATCATTATGGTTCTTTGAGATTAGGGTAGAAGAGAGGCTGTTTTGAGCTAGATTTGAAGTTTGGAAGTTCAATTTGGGTGATTTTTAAGTTGATTTTACTGGAGTGAATTGTTTAGCTATATGGTTAGTTTGTGGCAGTTTGATGTTCAAATTTTAGGTTTATTTCATGTGTAGAACGAGATTATTGTGTGTTTTTGTGTATTTGGTTATCTTCTTATTCTAATAAAAAGGTATCTGGGATGACACATGTCAACACCACAATCATTCTCACCAAAATTTTCCCGCCTCTCTCTCCTATTAAATAATTACCTTAATTACTAATAATACTATTTAACACTTTTTTAGATTTAATAAATTAATAAATAGATCTATTTATTAATGTTATTTCTAAATAAACAATTTTTTTATAAAATAATAAATTTGTTTAAAGCATAATACTTTTTTTAAAAATACGAAATATTTAAAATTGGTATTTTTAAAAAGTTATTTTTTTAAACCAAAAATAATTAAATTTAAGAGTTATAATAAGAAAATTTTTAAAAATGACATTTTTATATGGTTTGTTTTAGAACAAAACGTTTATTTATTCTTTTTGAAAAAAAATAAAGTTTTAAAAAGTTGATATCACTATTTTATAACTTACAGTCATTTCTAATACATAATTTCAGTGATATTATATCTTAAAATATTATTTTATAATTAATAAATTTTATTATGTTATTTTTTTATTTATTCAACCCGTGTAACACACGGGTTACTATAGCTAGTCTAGTATATATCTAGATGGAGGAAATGTTAGGAGAAGAAAATAAAAGAGTTCATTGCCCTACTGTTACACCCTGATAGACCATGAGATTAACCAATGGGCAATGGCACCTTTAAGATGATTGCTAGTTTGTTGTGAGATTGACGAAGATGATTTTGTTTTGTGATGTTAAGATATTGGATCGTGATGTGGATTTGTGGATTTTGTTAGTTTGTGTTGTAGATTTACGTGTTATAGTGTTGTTTGGTGAATTCATTTGGTTTGTGATTAGATTTGGATCCTTTGGTTAGACGTAGAAGGTGAATGTTAGATCTATGCGGTTGTGGATGGAAGCTTTCTGTAGTATTTGATTTCTCGTGTTGCTTCGAACTTTTGATCAACGTAGATCGATAGCAAATGAGCAAATGCATATGCGATTTTCGTTTTGATTTTTGTTTTTTTGTTGTTGGATGGATCAATTGGTCAACAACTAGTTAATGGTTTTAAATTTTCTGTTGTTAATATTTAGGGGGAGAAAACAGGTGTTGAAATTTTCGGTAATATTAATATTAAAAATTTACAGAATATTTTAGCAATCTGCAGATATTAAAAAACAAACAATCTTTTTCTTGCAGATTGCAAACGTTTAGTCCACCTATTCTGCTGCAGATGTCTGCAGATGTGGTCCGCAGACTACAGACGTTTTTCTGCAGAAACAACAAACAGCACCTAAGTGTTTAGGCGTATGAACACTGCTAAGACAGTTTAGAACTGTTTAGGCATTTCAGAGTGGGCGTTTTAACACTGTTTATGAGTGTTTTAGCACTATTTGGAAGTTTTTCAGAAACAAAGTCCAAGGCGTTTTGGAACTGTTTAGACGCTTTGGAACTGTTCAAGCGCTTCATCACTGTTTGGGCGTTTTAGAACTTTTAGGTGTTTCTAGTTTGGAAGTTTCAGAAATACACTAAGGCATTCCCTTAGACGTTTCAAAGTCAAAGTGGGCGCTTCAATACTATTCAGCCGCATCAGAATCAGACTTTTCTTTCAACACTTAGAAAAATTTTCAAAATCTAAAATCCAAAAATATTTTCATTTCTTTATTTCATTTTAAATCTAAAAACAACAAAAATAGTATATTTTCTTAAATTCAAAACTTAAACATGGTTAAGTCTGAAGATTCTAAGAATAGAGTACCAAAGTTGAAGAATAGAGCTGACTTCAAGAATAGGTCACTCAGGCTGAAACATCATATGACTTCTATTGATACTGATCTATGGAAATCAATAGAGAAAGGACCTTACATTCCTGTCACCTCTGATGGTCCTGGTAGAGGTTTTGTGTACATAAAAGATTCACAATAACCTTATCTAGAAGATGATTTACACGGTGATGATCTGAAGAAGGTGAAAAATGATATTAAAGCCTATTCTCTCATGTGTAAAGGGTTACATTTGGAAGTACTATCAAGGATTGAGAACTATCAAACTGGGTACCCATGTACAAAACCTTGAAAATTATCTGTGAAGGAGGAAAAGAAATTCAAGATCTTAAAAGATAAAAATCGAATAGGCAACTTGAACTATTTGAGCATATCTAGGGAGAAACCATAAATCAGATGATGAATAGATATGTGCAACTTTCAACAGAAATGTCAACTTTAGGGATTAAGAATGATCTTAAAGACCTAAATAATAGACTTCTGAATGCACTTCCATTATCTTAGAAACAAACTGTGATTTTGTTAAAGCATACTAAAAAGTTTTCAATGGACCTTGATCTCCTTATTGCTAAGATTGAGTCAGTGGAAATTAATAAAAGCTCAAGAAATAATGACAGAAATGTATCAACTACTCAATATAAGTATGTTGCTTCTCCAGAAAATACTATAGAGAATGCTTTTCTTGCCAAGGATGAATTAACTCCTGAAGATAAGGGTGATTTGTTTGTGGGAGCAGGATTCTTCACTAGTACACCTGTCTACTCAACTCAACCACAACCACAGTCTCCTCCAAAACCTCAAATACCTAAAATTCAAAATAAGACTCCATCTTCTAGCTCTGCTAATCCTAGCAAAGTTAAAGACGTTATAAACATACTTTTACAGGATGAAGAGTCCAAATCTACCTTTACAACATTTATGGCAAGTTTTCAAGCATACCAAGGCAGTCATTCAACTCAAGTTGATTTAATTTTGCAGGATTTGTTTGAGATGGATCCTGACGATGTAGAAGTGATGGATCTTAACTGGCAGATAGTGATGATAGCTTACAGGACTCAAAAACACTCTTATGCTAACAGAAACTACAAACCAAGTGCAAATAAAACTGTTGGATTTGATAAATTAAAGTCAAGGTGTTTTAACTGTAACAGCTATGGCCACTTTTCTAGAGAGTGTAAAGCTCCAAGAACACAAGGAGGAAATCGCCAAAATAGTTCTAACAATCAGAAATATCATCAACAAGCTCATAAGACATTTCAAAAGCCTTATCAAAGCATGTCAATGCTAGAACTAAAAGAAGAAAAGACCATTGAAGAACTAAAGAAAGCATTAGTTGTAAGCATCAAGGATGGTTATGATTGGAGTGCTTATGCAGAACAGTTTACAGCTGATCTTACCTCTGGTCTAGCACTGATTGCTAAGATGAATGATGAAAACTGGCCTAAAGACAAAGATCCGAAGATAGAAGGTGAATCAGACACTGAGGTAGACTATGACTGGAGTGACAAAGCTGACCCAAGGGAAAATTCTAAAGAAGTTGCTCTTATGGCACAGTCTGAAAAATCAAAGGTTGTGAACAATCAAAGGTTGTGAATTCATTATCTGACACTGAGTCTTCAAATTCTTACCCAGAAATCCCAGTGGAAGTAAGGGAGAAAATGTGCACCAAAGCATGTTTTGAACAAGTAGAATACTACAGAACATAGTCGTTCAAAATATGTGATAAACTTAAACAAGAAGAGTCAATGCACAATAAGCTGAAAACTAATCATAAAATTTCTGATGATAAAATCATATCTCTTCAAGATTTTTGGAACAAAACTTTAAAAGAACTTGGACTTGTAAAGAAACAACTTAAAGAGATGACAAAAACTCTTGAACAAGAGAAATTGGCACATGCAGCAACTCAAATTGACTTAGCCAAAGTGAAAAGCTCAAAGACAACTGTTGACAACTGGTGATTGGAAGGAAAGATAAAGATAAAACAGGATTAGGATTCACACATGAACCTATGCCCGAATCTCTTACAAATATTTTATCTGAAAATTTTAATACCCATGATCATTCACCAGAGAATAAAGCTTAGCTTAAAGAATTTTAAGAAAAGAAAAACAATAGTCAATCAAATATTGAGAGTGAAATCAAAAAGATAAACATTGAATTATTCGAGGAGAAAGTTTTAGAAAAGATAAAGAATGGTCATCCCATTAAAGTAAAATCTTATGAACCGTGACAAACGAACAAAAAGCTTTTTATACCAAAAAGAGAGAGTGTTATTGAACAGAGTGAACCTGAACAAAAAGTTGAAAATGCTAATGATATCAATAACAAAATGAAAGGAAAATATGAAGAAGAGAAATCAGACACTTTATGTTCTGATGATTCAAGCTCAAATGAATTAAATTAAAACAAAGATTGTGAAAAAAAATCTTCTTAAGATTCAACCAAAATCCAAAGCACTAAAACTACATCAAGAACAAGAAATCAAAGAATAAGAAAAGCTGATAAAGCTAAAAAGTCTGAACCAATCAATCAATCAATTCAACTTAAACTAGTAAATTTGGTGTCAGCAGGAACTTTTGACATGAACATAATCTCTGAAACAACATCTAAACCTAAGATCAAATCTAACTCTGATCTGAAAACAGGTTCAGGTCCTAAGTCTTCCGCTGTTCATAAAAGATTTGTATCTAAGGAGTTAAAGAGTTGTGATCAAGTTCAAAAGCAAAATCCTAAGAATCAAAAGACCAAATTCACATAAAAGAAACAACATATTAACCTAACTACCCCTAAATCTAAACAAGAATAAAATTTGGTTTCCATATCAAGGTTTAATGAAATGTTGTTCAATCACTCTCAAAAGTATTATGATATATGTGATATGTACAATCATAACATATCTGAGTGTTATTTTAACAAGTACTGTCACATCTGTGATATGACAAATCACACAACAGTTGATTGCTACTTTAAAAAATACTGTGCATTGTGTGATGAGCGAAATCATAATACTGAGGATTGCTTCTTCAGAAAGAACTCACCTAGGAAAGATTTTAGTAATCAAGGATATGTTAATACAAAGTTTCAAAGAAATCATAATCATGATTTTCAAAATCTACCAAAATAACCTTCTCTGGGTTTGAGATCCTTCAGAAGAATCAATTCTGATTATGATAATCAGTATACTGTTAGATCATAGCAGTACAATCAAGGAAATTTTATTCCACGCCCAGTGAGATTGAAAAATGAAACATTTAACAATAAAATTTTTCTAATGTTTCGAGTGATGGTTCAAAATATGTTGATGATGATCCTGAAAACATATTTAATGCTTTGAGGTCAAAACAAAGAAAAGATAATCAGACAGTTTTTCAAAAAGGATTTAAAAATCAAAAATTTTAAAAGAAACCCGATGTAAACAAACTCCATTTCAAGTAATTTACCATTATGGATAAATATGGAAAGCCCAAGACCATCTCGGCTTGGGTTACTAACTCAAATGTCTTTGAATGTAGGTGCGCCCGCGGAGACCAGTAAACACATGGTACGTTTATAGTAGGTATAGCCGGCATATGACATGCAATCAAGCCTTACTTCAAGACTTTAAGACAAAAGATGGTACTCATGTAGCTTTGGGTGGAGATGCAGATGGAAAGATAACTGGTGAAGGAATGGTATCTGATGGAATTATAAGCTTTGATAAAGTCAACTTCTGTGAACAGTTAAACTTTAATCTTTTAAGTGTTTCACAAATATGCGATAAATCATATTCTGCTTTATTTGATAACTCTTATTGTTATATTTTAAAGCCAGGATTTCAGATTAGCAAAGAATGGGTGGTTGTTAAAGCTGTTCGAGATATAGATGTCTACAAGTTAGACATGTCTCACGTTGATCCTTCAACATAAACAACTTGCCTCATTGCTCACGCATCAAATGATGAAAGCCAAATTTGGCATAGACGTCTCGGTCATTCCAACTTCAAAAACATGAACAAACTTACACTAGGAAGTCATGTAGTAGGAATTCCATCAAAGAAGTTCGCTACATCAGATCTTTGTAAAGCATGTTTGAAAGGAAAACAACACAGAGCGTCTTATAAGTCCAAGCAGATAGACTCAAATTCAAAGCCTCTACAGATGTTACACATGGATTTATTTGGTCTTGTAAACGTGCAGAGCATTAGAAAGAAATCATATTGTTTAGTTATCATTGATGATGATACAAGATCTTTTTGGGTTTTTTTTTTGCGTGCAAAATCTGAAACGGCTGAATTATTAAGAGTTTATCACTAAAGTAGAAAATCAACTTGATCTCAAAGTAAAAATAATTAGAAATGATAATAGAACAGAATTTAAAAATGCTAATGTTGACTTGTTCTGTGCAGGAAAAGGGATAGCTCACCAGTTCAGTGCTCCTAGAACTCTACAACAAAACGTGCTCCTAGAACTCCACAACAAAATGGAGTTGCAGAAAGGAAAAACCGAACATTGATTGAAGCAGCCCGTGCAATGTTAGCAGATGCTATGATTCCAATCACTTTCTGGGATGAAGCCATATCAACTGCGTGTTTCATTCAGAATCGTACTCTATTGGTGAAAGACAAACAGAAAACTCCTTATGACTTAATGTTTGGAAGGAAACCAAACATAGATTTTCTTAAATCTTTTGGTTGTTCGGTTTTGATTTTAAATTCAAATGATCAGCTAGGAAAATTTGATGCAAAATCTGATGATGGATTTTTTCTTGGATATCCGTCAGCTTCTAAAGCGTATAGAGTTTATAACTTTAAGACGAATGTTATCATTGAAACGTTCAATGTTAAATTCCTTGAAAATTCTTTCCTATCAGTTGCCAATGGTCCAGCGTGGTTATTTGATTTAGACTCATTGTCAAACTGATTCAATTCTTATCTATTTGAATCTTCTTGTGTCAACATGAAACAGGTAGGAGATCTTGGATCCTTTAGTGACAATTCAGACTTTGATGATATGGATGATTCAAGCCTAAACTATCCATTTTTCTCATTTGTGAGAGATCCCATATTCAATTCAGAGAATCATGATCAACAAATTCTTGAGCAACAACAAGTTCCTGAAAATTCTGATGACAACCAATTCCTAATGATGGTACTGAATTTGTGCAACCTGAGTCCAGAACATCATCCATCTCTGGTGATGTAGTTGCTACTGGTAATCTTAATTACTTTATCAACTCACCGACTCAAGTTCCAAATTTCAATCCACATTCTTTTAGCCTACTGCATCAACTCTCCAACTTGAATCAAACAAATATGGATGTTAATGTTCAAGGTGATAAGATTTCGATATCTCGTATTCACAAGAACCATGCAACATCTCAGATTATTGGTCAATTGAATGAGAGAACAACAAGAAGTAAATCAGAACAAGCAAACCTGTGCTTATACTCTTGTTTTCTTTCTCAAGTTGTTCCTAAAAACATTACCAAAGCATTAAAGGACAATGGTTTGATTGAGGCTATGCAAGAAGAATTACTGTAATTCCGCAAACAAGAAGTGTGGAATCTGGTGGATTAACTTGATGGAGAAAATGATATAGGCACAAAATAGTTGTTTAGAAACAAAACCGATGATCAAGGAATTATCATTTGAAATAAAGCGAGACTTGTTGCACAAGGATACACATAAGAAGAAGGAATTAATTATGATGAAGTATTTGCTCCAGTTGCAAGACTTGAATCCATTCGTGTCTTCCTATGCATCATTCATGAAATTCAAAGTGTATCAAATAGATGTAAAATGTGCATTCTTGTATGGTCCAATGACTGATGATGTGTAATGAAGCAACCTTTGGGTTTTGAGGATGCATAATTTCCACATCGGGTGTACAAGCTTAGCAAAGCTCTATATGGACTCCATCAAGCACCTAGAATCCAGTATGGGACATTATCACAACACTTAATCCAACATGGATACACGAGAAGGAAAATCGATCCAACTTTATTCATAAAGAAGGATGCTGATGATCTCTTATATGTTATTTGGTTCTACAAGTTCAAAGCTGTGCAATGAATTCAAAGAAATCATGAAGTCTCGATTTCAAATGAGTTCTATGGGAGAAATCAATTTCTTCCTTACACTACAGGTTCAACAATCTGCAGATGGTATATTCATCAATCAAGAGAAGTTTATTGACAAACTCTTGAAGAAAATCAAACTGCAAGATTGTCAGTCCATAAGAACTCCAGCTGACGTAAACTCTAAGATTGAGCCTGATCCAAAAGGAAAATCAGTTGACTAAACTTTATACAGATCTATGATTGGTTCTTTGATGTATCTTACTGTATCTAGACCAGACATAATGTATGTTGTTTGTGTTTGTGCCAAGTATCGATCAGACCCGAAATAATCCCACTTAATTGCTGTCAAAAGGATATTCAGGTATCTCAAAGGTAAACCGGCTTTAGGGCTATGGTATCCTTACGAGGGAAACTTTGAGCTACATGGATATACCGATAGTGATTATAAAGGATGTTGTCAAGATAGAAAATCTACAACGGGTGGTTGTCAGTTTTTAGGTCCCCAATTAGTCTCGTGGCAATGCAAGAAACAAACAAATGTCTATGTTTCAACTACAGAAGCTGAGTACATACCTGCTTTAGCAGGATGTTCTCAAATCCTTCGGTTATAAAACCAACTGCTGGATTATGGGTTCAATTTTCTTAAAACACTAATTTACATTGATAACACTGCTGTTATGTTCATTACAGCTAATCCGGTTCAACATTCAAAAACAAAACATATCGAGATTCGATATCATTTTCTCAGAGATAACTCTGAAAAAGGTTTAATCATTTTGATTCAAATTGCAACTGAAAAACAGTTGACAGTCCTATTTACTAAAGCCTCCTTACCAGGATGGTTTGGGTACTTAGTGGAGTTAATTGGTCTTATTAACCATGTGTAAAACTGGTTTTTAAGTTTTCTTTTTAGTTCTTTGAATCTTAGCATGATCAGAACACTTCCTTGTCCAAAAAGTCATAGTCAGAGACCCTGTCAAAGTTAATTGCCTGATTGTAGTTTGTGTGTGTTTTGGTTTCTTTTTACAGAAAAACCAAATACAAAAGTAGAAAATTCAAAATTAAAGATAAAAATATAAAATAAAAATTATAAAAATAGAGTCTTTCCTTGTTAATTCATTTTTTAGGAATGAATCTGTTTTGCAACATGTGAGAAATAATAGTAAATTAGTGAGATCAGTTGCATAGTTCACTCGAGAATAAAGTCTGCATGATCAGATATGATGTATAGATAATCTCATGCTATTATACTGAAAAAGTAAATTCTTGTGATTAAACTAAATTATCTATGCATGAATGTGTGTTATTCTGAGTACTTTTGAATTGTATTAGCTTATCAGATTGATTGCTTGTAAAGTTACAACATTCACACCTGGTGCTGATATGACTAACCATAAGATCTGTTACATGCATCATCTCATTTCTTTGTTATGAGTCATCATAGACCTGAAGTGATGAGATATCTCCTATTGTAAGTGATTACAGACCTGGATATTCTCCTTTGATACAAAAGATGTCAATGTGCACAACCCATTTAAATGGATGGTTAGAGTTGATCAAATGGTTCTCCATGATCATTCTCTGCTAAATTATCAACATGAACTCTGGTTATGAATATATGTCAGGTAATAAGTTGAGAATTTGCTCTTTCTTGCATGTCTTGATGATAGTTGATCTCTCTAAGTCTTTGTATGAGTCACATCATGTAATATCTAATTCTACCCTAATTAATCCAAGAATTAAAAAAGTAAGTGAGCTGATTCATTTGTCAAAAACATTCATTGTCTATCCTTGGATCTTGTGTCTCCTTTGTTATGAAATCACTGACCTGAAACACACTTGATCAGGATTTATTCATTGTCTATGACTATTCACACTTTATTTTATTTTAATTTGCTGATCTTAACTGATATGATCTCACTACAGACAATGATTCTATTGTAAATATTAGATTTTTATTCTGCTTTTATTTTCATTTTATGCATGTTTTATGTGTGCAGGTAATTTAACAATGATCAGTATGATCTTCTTATGACAACTTGGGAAACTTCTAAGTTTGTGAAACTTAAAAGTTTAGGGGGAGTAATAAAAGTAAGAGTTTTTAAGAAAATCAATATTAAACTGTTTGAATGGAAAGGATGAAGCTAATTGTTCAAAGTATGTGTATGTTTAATAATGTAAAATTTTGATAATGTGATAAAATGAGTCTATAAAATTTTCAAGTGGAAAAGCTTCTTGCAAATGTTGTAAATGAGACCATTTTGTTTAAAATTGAGACTAAAATGAAAGAAAATTGTATTTTGAAAAATTAAATAAAAATAAAAGGGTTTAAAATGTCAAAAGTGAAAATTGAGGGTCAAAAATGTAAATTTTGAGAAAAATTCAAAAATATGAAAATTGTTCAAATATTAGTATGTGAACAGTGCTAATATGTCTAAAAAGTGTTCGGGTGAAAGATGTGAAAAATATACAAGTGTATGGAAACTCATATGCCTAAACAGTGGCCATAAGTCCAAATAGGAGCATGATGAGTTTTCAGAAATTTTAGAAGTGTTTGGGCATTTTTCATATCCTCATGCGCCTAAACAGTTGTCACGTGTCTGAAAAATTGGTCAAGTGTTGGGCGTTTCAACATGCTCATGCGCCCACACAATACTAAACGTTTCAATTGAAAATATTCACCAAGTGTTAGGCGTTTCATGTAATCTCATGTGCCTGAACAGTGCAAAAGCGCCTAAACAGTGCTTATGCGACTGAACAGTGATCATGCGCCTAACCTAGTATGCCCATACAGTGCTCATGAGCCTAGAATTTTCACTCAATATATAAACAACACTTCTTATTTTTCACTTATTCATACTCCCAAAAACCTCTGAACTCATTCGACACTCATTTCACCTCATTACACTTAATTTGTCTGTCAGTTTCTAAAATATTATGATCGAAAGTGTGTACACTTGATTGAAAAACGTAAGTTCATAGTCAAAATCATTCCATTCAAGTCACTGATTCATAATCAGTCGGACGTTTCAAATCTGTTTAGGCGTTTCTAACCCTAAAAATTTGAAAACTTTGAAATAGGTCCATTAAAACGAAACTAAGAACTTAAATTGATCATAGATTGTTAATATACACTGAATTTCGAGCAGTGTGATATATGAAACAGTCGATTCCATGAACTTTGATCGAAGAGTTTTCTTCATCAATTCGATGGATGAAGATGAACAGTTTCAAATTTTGAATTTTTTTAATAAAAATTAAAAATTCATATAAACTTAATTGTTAACTAACTTTGATAAAATGTTAATTGAATTAGTGTGGTTTAAAACAAACATACAACAACTTGTATTTAATATGATTTGGGCAAAATTTTTAAAATTCTAGAAAAGGATAAGTACAAGTTGATGTAAAACAAAACTAAGTGTTTAAAACATAATAATTCATTAAATTTTAAATCAAAGTTTGTTAAAATCAATTTGTTTTAAAAAAACAAAAGTGTCTGAAGTTTGTGTTTTCATTTGTGCAGATGGTTGATCTAAAGTTTGAGCCAAAGCATAACGTTGTTGCTTTGCTTAACGAGGATGTTCAAGATGATGTATCCTATGAGGAGATGATCAGATTTTTACTGAGGACAAAGTATGTCTATGCTATGTGTTACAAGTCAGTGATCTACTCAAGATTGATCAACAAATTTAGGAACACGTCCTCAGTAAAAATTGATGATAATGGAAGAAAGGTGGTGAGAGGTGCAGGATCGTATGTTGGTCACTCAACAAGTGGTTTTTTTTCTCTCAAACTCACCTTGAACGACACTCAGAAAGAGTCTATGAAGAGTTGATCACAATATAACAAGTAACAAGCAGTAAATAAACACAATATGTAAATTTTCAAGGTACTTTTATATATTGCTTCTCAACTCAAAGGATTACAAGACTCTTAGACTCAATCTCACTGTATAATGAGTTACAAAGAGAAGATATATATAATACTACCTACAGCCGGATATACTTTGATACCAGCTGGAAACCTCTAACCAAACATCTATACTACAAGACTATAGGTGAGGTATCTCAGACATTTTGCCTGAGATTTGGTAGTCAGGACATGTCCCTGACTTACCTTTTGTCACCAACTAAAGTTGGTAACATGTACTATTATAAAAAGGTATACAGTAGAATAAAGTATGGTCAACAACATGTTTCTTTTAGGAAGAAGCCATGCTGTATCAGAGGTCTGCAGCGGACTGTCAGAGACCATACTTATGTCTACTGGACATAGCAATGTCTTCCGAAGGATAAGTTTCTTCGGAAGAATAACTTCTTCCGAAGCCACTAATACTTCGGAAGACTGCTTCCTCCGACGCTTGGAGTCTTCTTTGTCTTTGGAAGGAGACTTGGTCTTCAGTGCTTTCTTCAGACTTTGTCTTCGGAAGTCTTCAGACTTTGTCTTCGGAAGTCTTCAGACTTTGTCTTCGAAAGTCTTTAGACTTTGTCTTCGGAAGTCTTCAGACTTTGTCTTCGGAAGTCTTCAGACTTTGTCTTTAGTTCTTTCTTCAGACTTCGGAAGATCTCATACTTAGCTTCGGAAGCCTTTTGAATGTAGCACCATAATGACTATGTGAAGTGGTTTTGGTTGCACCAGCCTTATAATGACCCAACAAACTCCCCCTAGGCTGATGCTACCAAAACTTCACTTCTCCCTTCTTCTCAAAACTTTCAGCACCAAGGAGAGTAGATATTTATCTATGTCCTTGTTCTTCCCTGATGTGGTGCTGAGAAGTTTGTACAAATCCTTGGTAGACAGAACATCCAGTCTGTCATCTTGGATTATGTGTACTCTTTGTTGTGACCCTCTGAAAAGAGTTAGTTGATGGGAACTATGTCATATTCCCATCTAACTATAGGTTCCAATTCTGGACCCTCCACCATCTGTAGAAAGGCTGCGCCTTTAGTAGTGGGTCTTTCCTTGTCTTCCTATCTTTTCAACTTCAACTCTTCTTCGATCTTGGCCTTTGCAGTTAGCTCAGCTAGATGAAGACTGCTGAGATAATTTCTTATGATAGCTGCAGTCTTTGAGTTGGAGGGGTTGGAGAATGGCTTCTCTGCAAGCTCAGCAATGTCAAATCTGCTGAGATGCAATAGAGAAGTGGCATTAAGCCGGTTGGTTTCACCATTCTCCCTTTCCACAAAAAAGTTGTGAGAAGGTTCATCGAACCTCCACTGGATTATAACTTTCCTAGGTCCAGGAGACTGACTAGGAATCCTGTCCTCCTTCCTTGTATCCAGTAGAGTCGTCAGTTTCCTTCTTAGTCTCTTCTCTTCAGCATTGAGAGTATCAGAGTTGAGACCGAGAAGTCTTACAGCCTGGCCCAAAGTACTTCTAGGCAACTCAAGAAATTAACCTAGAGTGAGGGAGCTTGAAGAATTATCAACACAGGTGATGTTGATAAGGTCTCCCTCACAGGAGATGCTGCTCATAGTAGTGCAGTTGGTGAGCCTTATCTTGAGCTCCTTTATTTCCTCAAGAGAGAGATGTTTAGAAGGCTGAGGGGATGATCTTGGTTTCTGTTGGGTAGGTTTAGGTTTAGTGGTTCTAGGTTGTGTTTTGGGTTTAAGGATAGGAAGTATAGGTGGTTGAGGTGATGAGGTAGGTTTGGGTAGAGTTGTAGGTTCAGGGGTGTAGGTTTCATCTGAGGGTTCGGTTTTGATGGGAAATGAGATTGGTTCTTCTGGTGTGGTTTGTGGTTGAGTGGTTGGCTATGGTTGAGTGGCTGGGGTGAAGACCATTCCGTGTCCCCTCCTATACATCTCCTTCTTTTTCCCCATACGGATGTCAGCTTTTATTTCGCTAACAATCCGTTGGAGTGTCCTTTCGGACATGGGTCCCACCTTCCTACCAGAGAAGCCATGAGCCCAGAGGTAGTTCTTCATCCAGGCTTTATCACTGAGCTTCTTGGTGGCAGTGACCCTCTCTACCTCCTCCCTCCGCTTCTTCTCCTTCATCTTCTCCCTTGCAGCTTTCTTCCTTTCCTTCTCCATTTGATCCTGCTCTTTGTTGTGGAGCAGCAGGATCATATCATCATCATGTGGAGACAGTTCAGGAAGACTGAAGCCTCTTGAGAGTAGGAATTTAATCCTAGCCTCTCTCAGCTGCAGGGCTGCTTTCCTTTGTTCTTCTTCTTCTCTTTCCAAGGCCAACCTGGCTTCTTCTTCTTGCCTTAGCCTGGTTGTCCTCTCCAAAATCACCAACTCCTCTAGTGGTAGCAGGAGTACTTCCTCATTGACAGCTCCTAAGTTGATGAGCTAATCAATGAGTGATGTCCTTCTCTTGGTGTTGATTTCCTCCTGATTGGCTGCAGCTGTTTTAGAACTAGCAGCTAGCAGCTTCTCAGCAGGAAACCTACCTTTCTTCTTGAGCTTCTCAATCCTTTCCTCCTTCTGAAGCTCTGTCGTAGTCATTTTCTTTTTCCCTTTGTCTTTAGCAGAACTTGTCTGTGGTGGTTCTTCGATAGAGGGTTCAGATTGAGAGAGAAGATCAGTTGGTGTTTGGGATGGAGGTAGATCAGAAGTGTCCTCCCTGCTCATCTCAGATGCATAACATCTGTGATAATCAGTTTCTCGGACATTTGGAACAAACCTTCCGCAGCTTCCATCTCAACTTCGGAAGACTTATCTTGTTCTTCCGAAGTTTTGACTTTAGCTTCGGAAGTTTCAGCCTGAGCTTCGGAAGAAGAGGCTGATGCAAGTTCTGTCCCAACTGTTTCAGTTGCTGGGCCATCAGTCCCCATTTCCCCTTTGAAATTAATCTCAGGTGCCATGTGTACCTTAGGTTGACCATATTCTTCCACAGTGGTAGAAGGTGCAGTCAGTCTTTGAAGCTCCTCAGCCCCAAAGTATATGAGAGTGGTGTCGGGGCTGGGCTGTTCTACGGAGGATCTCAATACAAACTTTGCGAAAAGTCTGTAGAGATCATGAAGCATCTGTGAGTCAATCTTTAGAGTTGATTGAAATGACTCAGGTAGGGTGATGAGTTGGGAAGTAGAAGATTGGATCAGTGGTTCCCCAGATGTTTGTCTCTGATCTTTCTCCCCCTTTTTGGTAGCATCATCTTGAGAGCTAGATGAGCTAGAGGAAGAAGCCAATGAGACCTGAATAGGTACATGCCTAATAGACCTCTCCGTCTGTTTCTCAGCTAGTTGAGCCTTGAGATTGTCAATCTCAAGTTGCTGAGTGGCTGTCCTTGTTTCTAAGATCCTCACCTGAGATTCCAGGTTTGAGACCTTAGAGAGCAAGTACTGAAGTGTGAGTTGTATACTTCCCTCATCCTCATGTGAAGAATCACGGGGAGATGAGATAACATACCTATTATGTTCAGTCTCACCACCAGATGTGGCTTCTTGGCACCCTGGATACCTTTGCTCAAATTCATCTCTTTCAGAGATGTCAATGGGCAAAGTTGCTGTAGACTCAGTCTGATTGATATTACCACTATCCTTAGAGCTCAATGAGAGACTCTGAGTAGTGGCAGCTGAGCCTACATGAGTCCCCTCCACATCAGTGGGACTCACCTCAGTAGTTGGCTGCTAATGGGGGCTAGAGATAAGGGATCTCTCATGGCTCTGTTGATCTTTGAGAGGGTGTTGTAGATCAACTTCATGGCCATGGAGAGATATAATCTCTTCATCAGTTCGAAGTAATAGGTCAGTGAAAGATAAAGAGGTTAAACCTACTGACCCGGGACCTAGATCAATGTCTACAGGCATTGAGCCTCTGGTGGGGCTGTCCCTTGAAGGCTGCACAGGGGAGTGTAAAGACTCACCCTGTGGGCTAAAGACTTGAGGTTCGGGCTCTTAGGTTTGAGACTGAGGAGGCTCAAAAC
Source organism: Flaveria linearis (assembly GCA_024085815.1). NCBI lineage: Eukaryota > Viridiplantae > Streptophyta > Magnoliopsida > Asterales > Asteraceae > Flaveria > Flaveria linearis. The sequence continues at coordinate 64,936,160 of CM044009.1, forward strand.
CCAAATTGAGGTCAAATGAGAAGGATGGTGTGACCTCGGACTGAGTGGGAGCCCGTCTTTCCACTCTAGCCCTTTTGGTTTGAACTGAAGGAGCTTGTTCAATCAGAGTAGATTGAACAAGGGTTTGTTTGGGACGTCTCTGATATGTAATTTTAATGGGTGGAGAAGGTATGGGAATATTTGTGGTGGAGGTTGCTGGTGTGGGTTCATCACCTGTGGGGTTAACAGGGATGTCACCAGGAGCTATGCGCTCAATCATCTCTGGAGGTAAAGGAGTGTACCGTCCAGTAAAGTTGATGGACACCTTCTTCAATGTCTTGAAGATGGTAGGCCGCACTTGGGGAATAGTAAGAGCAGCTGCACAGACAAGCTTGCTCGGTTCCATCTCGCAGTTGATAATATGTTGAATGTATCGGGGATACATGAAGAATGTGTCCCTTCTCAGATTTCCAATCAAATTGCTCAACACAAATCTTGAGTAGTTGAAGCGCAGACCTCTCACCAACCCGTGAACTAGGCATCCTAGTTCATATGGGATTTGATCCCATCCCCCAGACTTGTTGGATAGGCAGTGCAGAATGATGTGCAGCAGGAACTTCCAATGATATGAGAAGTTGAACTTGTAGACGGTTGACCTGCTCATATCCCCACCATATCCCATGCGGATGTAGGTGCTATCCAAGTCTTCTTTGGGAAACTCAGTAGGAGCCCCATCATCATTGAGCTCTAGATGCTCCCTGATGAGGTGTTCAGTTATGATCAACTCCTGTCCACAAATGCGGGTTCTCAGGACGCGAACCCCATTTAGCACTTCAGCTTGACCGTTACTCCAGAATTCAGTCATGTGGTTGGAGTAAACGGTGGGGTTAACAGTAAGCACCGTGAGGTAGGTTGATTCAGTAAGAAAGGCGATTATTTGGGTGAAGTCGACATCTCTTGACGAATCAAGTAATGCGACCTGGTTGTGCTGAGGGTTTAGCGCCATTGCAGAGAAAGTAAGCTTGAATTTGGGTGAAATTTCAAGTTTGACAGTGAAGGGAATAGTTAGGGCAGTAAATTGGTAAAAGAAGATGAAATTGAGCAGTCTGGATTATTTAAAGGGGATGAATTGTGGTAGTGGTGGTAATAGGGTAACTGTTTAGGGGTAATGGTGGTTTTTCGGCTGTGAAGTGACAATGACGGCAAGGGATAATTTAAATAATCTAACCATCATCATCAAATTTTTTACCTTTTATAGAGTGGGGCCCAAAAAGATATTAGTTACACAGTAAAATCTCTATTTCCGAATATAAAACATTTCCGAAAGTAATTATCTTCCGAAGGCAATCTTCTCTTCCGAAGCAAGGCATTGCTTCCGAAGGTAAAAATTGCTTTCCAAATGAAGAGTTTTATGAGCTTCGGAAGTAGATCTGATGCAAAATCAATCGCTTCTTCCGAGACTAAAAACTCTTCTGAGAAGAAAATTTCCATTGAGGAATTTGGCTTCAAAAGATATTTAAAAATATCTTCCGAGAGTTAATTCCTCTTCGGAAGGAATTTACACTTAAAATATAAAAAGATCTTTTGTAACAGGGCTTAAATTGTATTGACACAAGACATTACACATTAAAAGTTTTCAAAAGAGGTAGTTAATCAATGTTTATCATCCCAATAGCTGATATGAGATACTTAAATCTTTGTTCATCAAAAGATTTTGTGAACAAATCAGCATATTGTTCATTTGAGTCAACTCTGATTAACTTTATCAGATTTTTCTCATGAATATCTCTAATGAAATGATACCTGATATCAATGTGCTTTGTCTTGGAGTGCTTCACTGGATTTTCAGTAATGGAGATAGCACTGTTGTTGTCAATATGGATAGGAGTAGTCATGAAGTTGAATCCATAGTCCAACATCTGATTTTGAATCCATAGCAGTTGAGCGCAGCAGCTAGCAGCAGCAATGTATTCAGCTTCAGCAGTTGATGTAGAGACACAGGATTGTTTCTTGCATTGCCATGAGATAATCCTTCCACCAAGAAATTGACATCCTCCTGATGTTAATTTCTTGTCAATGTTGCAGCCACCATAATCACTATCAGAGTATCCATAGAGATTGAAATCACTATTTCTTGGATACCAGAGACCTAGTTTAGGTGCTCCTTTGAGGTATCTGAGGATTCTCTTAACAGCAGCCAAATGAGACACCTTGGGAGCAGCCTGATATCTTGCACAAATGCATGTGGCAAACATGATATCAGGTCTACTAGCAGTGAGATACATCAAAGAACCAATAATTGCTCTATACTGATGTTGATCAGTATCCTCCCCCTCAAGGTCAAGGCAAAGATTATGGTTTCTGGGCATAGGTGTCTTGGCTGGTTTACAGTCCTTCATTTCAAATCTATCTAAGATGTCTGAGACATACTTAGATTGATTTATGAAGAACCCTTCCTTCATCTGTTTCACCTGAATTCCAAGGAAAAAGTCCATTTTTTTCGTGGAACTCATCTCAAATTTCTGCTTCATAATGCTCTCCAAGTCCTTACATATTTGGTCATTTGAAGAACCAAATATGATGTCATCAACATAGACTTGAACAAACAGAATGTCCTCTCCAATCTTCCTGATGAAGAGAGTCTTATCAATGGTACCTCTGGTGTAGCCATTCTTCAGGAGAAACTGAGACAAGGTCTCATACCACAGCCTAGGTGCTTGGTGCAGCCCATATAGAGCTTTATCCAGTTTGCACACATAGTTGGGGTGTTGTGGGTCTTCAAATCCTGGAGGTTGACATACATAGATTTCCCTATCTATATCTCCATATAGAAAAGTACACTTGACATCAAGTTGGTAGACAGTGAAGTTCTTGGATGCAGCATAAGCAAGGATGATCCTAACTGCCTCAAGTCTTGCAACTGGTGCAAAGACATCAGTATAATCGACTCCTTCCTCTTGGGTGTATCCTTGAACTACTAATCTTGCCTTGTTCTTGATAATCAAGCCTCTGTCATCTTTCTTGTTTCTGAATACCCATTTAGTGCCTATGGGTACTTGACCAGAAGGTAGTGGGCATAGATTCCAGACCTTTTGTCTTTTGAATTGAAGCAGCTCCTCCTGCATCGATTCAACCCAACTACTATCTTTCAAGGCATCTTCCACCTTCTTGCGTTCCATCTGAGATAAAAAGCATGAGTACAAGCAGACATTCCCATGATGAGTTTGCCCTCTTGTTCTCACACCTTCAGAGACATTCCCTATGATGTTTTCAGTTGGATGAGTGTTGTGAATCCTAAGACGAGGAATCACTTCCAGTTGCAGAGATAAGTCCAGGTTGGACATATTCTGATCAGGAATTAAATCACTCTGTCCAGCTGCTGTTTCAAAATCATTCAATAAGGACTGATTGAATGATTGAGAAATATCATCAATAGTTGGTTGTGAGGTAGTATTAACAGTTGCCTGTTCCTTCAGAATACTACTTTCTTCAACCTGGTGTTGTAATGGATCACCTGAAGAACTTTAAGGTTGATCAAGCGATTCACTTGTTGAAGCTACACTATTCCTGGAGATAGTTACACTATCAGATCTGTGGATGGTTGAAGCTTGTTGTCTTTTAGCTCTTGGAGAATTTGGAAGAGGTCTGGGTAGCTCAAATAGTTGATCAGCATCAGCATCATCTTAAGCACCTGTTCCAGCTGAAACATTCTTACAAGATGGTTTAGAATAGTTTGGAAACAATTCTAAATCAAAGATATAATCAGGTCCATTTCCCCTAACACAAGGAGTGTGCTCATTAACAACTATATTGGATGACTCCTCAAATTGTTGATTCTTGATGTTGTATACCCTATAAGCTTTGGAGCTAGAAGAGTATCCAACAAAGATAGCATCATCCGATTTCTCAGCAAACTTTGCTAAGTTGTCTTTTGTGTTAAGTATGGTACACCTGCAGCCAAAGGACCTTAGAAAGCCAATGAACAGTGGCCTCTTGTTCCATAACTCATAAGGGGTTTTTCCATGGGGCTTAACTACAAGAACCCTGTTCTGCACATAGCGTGCAGTGCTAACTGCCTTTGCCCAGAATGTTAGAGGTAGTTTTGAATCAGCTAACATGGTTCGAGCAGCCTTAATAAGTGTCCTGTTCTTCCTCTCAGCAACACCATTTTGTTGAGGAGTTCTGGGAGCACTATATTGTCTGGCAATCCCTTTTGAGTCACAGAATGAGTCAAGAACAAAGTTCTTAAACTCAGTCCCTTGATCACTTCTAATGATCTTAACCTTGTGATCAATTTGATTTTCTATTTTAAGAATAAAAGATTTTAACGTTTCAGCAGTTTCATCTTTACTTCTTAAAAAAAATACCCATGTAAATCTTGTAAAATCATCAACAATCACAAGGCAGTATGATTTCCTTCCAATGCTCATTATACTTGTGGGACCAAAGAGATCCATGTGCAATAAGTGTAATGGAGTAGTGATAGAGTTAACACATTTGAACTTATGAGATGTCCTGTGTTGTTTCCCTTTCAGGCATGCAACACAGTTATCTTTGCAGAAAAATTCCTTTTTAGGCAAACCATGTACCAAGTTATTTTTAACCAATTTATTCATTGTCTTAAAATTTACATGACACATTTGTTTATGCCATAGTGTTGACTCATCACTATCAGCTTTGGAAAGAAAGCATGATACTTCACCCATAGGAGAAGCATTGTTCATATCTAGCTTGTACATATCCCCTTTCCTGTGAGATCTAAGAAACACCAATTCCGGAGGAATTGTCATCCCTGGTTTGAGGATAATGCACTCATGTTCTGTGAAAAGCATTTGATGCTTTTGATCACAGAACTGAGAAACACTTAACAGATTGTGTTCAAGCTATTTGACAAAGTGAACTTTGTCAATGTTTATTCTGCCATTGGATATATTTCATCTGCCTGAAATATATCCTCCGGTCTCACCTCCAAATTGGAAAGGCCCTCCATCAAAGTTCTGGAATTATTGAAGGAGAGATCTGTTCCCTGTCATGTGCCTGGAGCATCCACTATCTACAATCCAGACATTGTTGTTCTTGTCAAATGGATGTCCCTGCACATAAGATGAGATGGTTAGTTTTGTTTGGAAGCCCAAGCCTTGCTTGTCTTGGGCTCTTCCAAAGATAATGACATAATTGAACCAAAAGATATGCATTGGGGTTCAATAGAGGTCGTTGAAGAAGAGGTTTGGGCTGCAGCATCTTTCTTGATCTTCCAATCCATCCCTTGGTTGATCTTTGAGGATGAGCTTGTTGAAGATTTTGCAGCATGGTCTTCTTCCGAAGCTTCTTTCTTTTCGGAAGAAGCCTTCACCACCTTTTCTTCCGAAGCAGTCTTCTTCTGGGATGGTTTTAAGGGAGCTTTCTTGTTCTTCCTAACCTTAGAAGCTTTGGCTTCCGAAGCCATTTTCCCTTCGAAAGAAGTACTTTCTTTCGAAAGCAACTTGGCTTCCGAGACCAATTTTCCCTTTTTCATCATTTGAACCGTTTGAAATGGTCCAAATAAGAAACCCTCCCTGACTCCTTCTTTTCTAACATTATTTGCATAATATGTGCTTACTGGATTGTAATAACAATCTTTAGCCATGTGGTTGTGCAGACCACACATTATGCATGCAATATTAGTCTTTTGGGAATTTGCAGGTTGCTATTTCTTGGATTTCTTCTCTTCATCAGCAACTTTTCCTTTCAACTTCTGATCCTTTAGTAGGATAAGAGTGCTGGTATTACACTCCTTTCCTGAATCAGAATCACCTACCACTTGGAATCTGGCAGAGATGAAGACACCCTTTTGCTTTGGGTCAATCTTCAGCTTGGACTCTGCAACCTTCTTGGCAGTCCTTCTTGCAGCTTTAGCTCTGCTTCTTCTTGCCTTGGTGGTTAGGATTTGGTCTTCACAGGTGGAGATGAGTGTATCTTCCTGTTTCTCCCCTGTGGTGGCCCCTATTTTTGCCTCATCCTTTAATTCCAATGGAGAAGGGTCAGCAGTTGGAACCTCTTGCTCTTCAGTACCACATCTAGGTAGTCTAATAGACTCATAAGAGTGTGGTGGAGCTATTTCATTGGTTCCCAACCCTTCTTTGTTTTGATAAAACATTTTGGAATGAGAGGATGATGCAAGAATAGCTTGAAAGTTTTGCTCAGCAATAGCTTGCTTCCTGGCCTGAGCCTCAGCAGTGACCAACTGGGCTTGAACTTCAGACAGTTTGCATATCAGATCTTTAATTTGAGTCTTGTAGTTGGTCTTTTCATGTTTTAAAAGAGACACAGTTTTCTCTAACTCCTCAATTATCTTTTGATAGTCAGATTCAGCTCTTTTAAAATCAGATTTTAAGATATTTAAAGACTCAACATCAGATCTGATTTCCGTATTGTAATCCTTATAGAGTTTAACTTTAGCAATACAGGCAGCAGTACAAAGATGTTCATATACCTGATCATCATCTATTCCGGCCATGAGTGCTTGAGCGGGAGTCACGTCCTGTACCATGAAGCTCCAGTCAACTTCTTGAGCTATTACAGCTGTTTCAGTTGATTTCTCTTCATGCTTTGAAGCTGAGGGATGTGTGGAGGCCTGTGGGGTTCCCGGGTTGTTCTTGGAAGCCTTGCATTCCCTAGCAAAATGACCTAGTTAGTTGTAGTTGTAAAACTTTGCTTTGCTCTTGTCAAACCGAAACTTGCTGTTGACAGGGTTTTGAGGGAATTGCCTTCCAGTTCTCTTGAAGAACTTCTTCGCTCTGTAAGTTAAAAGAGCCATCTGTTGGACAATGTCCACATACTCCACATCATCTGGACTGAAACACTTAAGATCATCAAAACAATATTGAAAATCACCAGAGTGTCCACTTCCAGAGACAAAGGCACAACTATCCTGAAAGGAGTTGTGTTGAACCTTTTGAGACTTTGGAGTCTCAGGTAGAGTAATGTAGGGTCCACTATGTGAGTTGTCAGGGTAACACAGCAACTGATGTTGTGGTTCTGTGATTTCCCTTTCAACCACATGAAGGGCTGAACTCAGTTGGTTATTGGAGTGACCAGAGGAGTTCTGCATGTTCATTTCCATCTAGAATGCACTTAGGATACCATACAACTCTGTGAGAGAAAGAGTCTTAAGGTCTGAAGTTCTCTTGATTACGACACAATAGTGTGTCCATAGTTTAGGAAGGGAAGACATGAACTTCCTAACTATGTCTCTATTCTCAAGAGTTACTCCAATATCCACCAGAGTTTCTACTATCTCAACATACCTGAAGTATTGTTGAGTCAAGGTCTCACCAGCCTTGAAAGTAAAGTTCTCAAACTGCTGCTTCAAGAGATCCTTCTTATTCTCTTTGGTTTCCTTGAATCCTTCATACATAAGCTTCAATGCATCCCATAAATCTTTGGCTGTCTTGTACTTCTTGAAGCCTCTGTAAATGGAGTTTGGGAGAGCAGTTTGAAGAGAAGTCATAGCCCTTTGATCTAGCTCTATTCTCTTCCTATCTTCTTCTGAGTAATCATCAACATCTTTTGGAATGATGCGATTACCAGTAGCAGAAGTAGTGCTTGGTATGAATGGACCATTGACAATGGAGTCCCATATCCTTGAGTCTTGACACTTGATGAAGCCTTCCATTCTAGTGCACCATGTGTCAAAATCTTCAGGGGTGATCAGTGGGGACTTGGTCATGGTACCGTCTCTATATCAGCCTTAGTGAGAGCGGCCATTTGAGTGAGTGGTTTGTAGTGAGGAGTGAAAAACTAGTTGATTAGGATGGTAAGATCTCACAATCAAGAGCCTGGAAGCTCTGATACCAATTGCAGGATCGTATGTTGATCACTCAACAAGTGGTTTTTTTTCTCTCAAACTCACCTTGAACGACACTCAGAAAGAGTCTATGAAGAGTTAATCACAATATAACAAGTAACAAGCAGTAAATAAACACAAGATGTAAATTTTCAAGGTATTTTTATATATTGCTTCTCAACTCAAAGGATTACAAGACTCTTAGACTCAATCTCACTGTCTAATGAGTTACAAAGAGAAGATATATATAATACTACCTACAGCCGGATATACTTTGATACCAGCTGGAAACCTCTAACCAAACATCTATACTACAAGACTATAGGTGAGGTATCTCAGACATTTTGCCTGAGATTTGGTAGTCAGGACATGTCCCTGACTTACCTTTTGTCACCAACTAAAGTTGGTAACATGTACTATCATAAAAAGGTATACAGTAGAATAAAGTATGGTCAACAACATGGTTCTTTTAGGAAGAAGCCATGCTGTATCAGAGGTCTGCAGCAGACTGTCAAAGACCATACTTATGTCTACTGGACATAGCAATGTCTTCTGAAGGATAAGTTTCTTCGGAAGAATAGCTTCTTCCGAAGCCACTTATACTTCGGAAGACTGCTTCTTCCGAGGCTTGGAGTCTTATTTGTCTTCGGAAGGAGACTTGGTCTTCAGTGCTTTCTTCAGACTTTGTCTTCGGAAGTCTTCAGACTTTGTCTTCAGTTATTTCTCCAGACTTCGGAAGATCTCATACTTAGCTTCGGAAGCCTTTTGAATGTAGCACCAAAATGACTATGTGAAGTGGTTTTGGTTGCACCAGCCTTATAATGACCCAACAAGAGGTTTTATCACCAATGAAAGAATGATTGAAGTATCTAAACAGTCTGTAAGATTTGCTCTTAGATTGGGACAAAATGATCCAGCTGATTTGTCTGAGCTGTCATTTAATGAATGTAGACAAACATTCATGGAAATGGGTCATCCTGATCATTTTCCAAAGAAACAGTTTTTCGGAGCAAGAGTGTATATCCATTGGAAGCTATTATGCTACATTTTTCAGCATTGCATGTCCAAAAGAAGTGCTGGATGGAATTCATTTCTAGTGGACATTGCATCCCCAATAGTTGTTATTGCTACAAACAGAAGATTTAATATAGCAAAGTGGATTCTTAATGTATTTATCTTCAACCTTGAAAAAGGTATCAGGAACAAGTATCTGATGTATCCAAGGTTCCTGCAAATGATGATAAATGAAGAATATCCAGATATCTAAGTCTATGGTGTTGGTGGTGATGTCATGGAACTTGAACATATGACTGAGATATCATACAAGAGACTAGCCATGATCACAGGAGCTTAAAATGTTCCTATGTTTTAATATATGAGGGATGTTGCTAATGATAATGTGGATATAAACTTAGATCACTTCCACTTGATAGAAGGTGAACCAGTGGATCCTGCTGATCTAGTTGATGAAGCTCCTCAAGTTTTATCTGATGATAATGATGAAGATGATGATGAAGGTGATCATGATGATGAAGCTGATGAAAGTTCATCAAGTGATGGTGATGATGATGGTGCTGATAATGCAGTTGAGGCACATCAAGCAGATAGTAGCGAGTCTACTGATTTTGATCATGCTGCTGAGGCACATGATGTTGGTGTGGGAACTTCAGAAGGAATAACTCGTGATGAACGTATGACTGAAGCTCAAGGTGATGAGGAAGAAGATGCTAATGTTCAAAATCAAACATTTGATTTTGATTTCATGGATGCTATGTTGTCTGAGCATGTATTCCAAAGCATAACTCTAATTGAAGCTGAAGATATTCCAGTTGCTACAGCACATAATATGTCTGTACAGACTGATGATATTATTGATGTTGATGAGTTGGAAAAGTTAAAAGAAATCAATATGGCTCAAGAAAAGGAAATAGTTGATTTGAAGGAAGAAAATTTGAAGCTCAAAAAAGTTATTCAAATGAAGGATGCTGATATGGTTACTTTGGTGAAAGATAAAAATGAAATCATGAAAACTTTTGAGTTGATGATAAGAGATTATGATGTAATGGAAAAAAAATTAAAAAAGCTAACTAAAAAATGAAATTATGAAAGAGGAGTTAGCTAAATTAAAAGAAACTTAAAAGCTTGATTCACCTGAGATTGAGATTGTGTCTGAAATCAATCCAATCAACATTGAGGAAACTCCTACTATTAACAAGGGTAAAAGAATGTTAGATGAAGTAGATCAATCAATTCTACCTGAGTCTTCATCTAAAATCCAAAAGCTTTTAGAAATTCAAGAGGAGTGTGAGAAATATATGCAAGAAACTATAGAAGCTTTGGATGATATTGAAGATGAGTTTAATGAAGACTGGTATGATGAAGTTCTTGAAGACGAAGACATTGATAAAGCTAACTTTGAACAGAACTTCACACCAGTGGAAACAACTCAAGAGGAGATACCAATTGATTTTAAAGACGGATATAATTTTTTGGTAAGAATGAAATATAACAGAGTATTTCTGGATGGCTTGATTGTGACTCAGATAAATGAAGAGTATGAAAAGTGTATAACTACAAAGTCAGTAGCCCCAGTGGATCCTGACTCTACAAACCAAGTAAAGATTATTGCATGGAAGTATGATGAAATATTTGATGCCTTCCTGATTAAGCGAGTTAATGCGGTGTGTGATGTATATCATTTTTACTCGAGCATTATCAAGCTTCCAGTTCAAGACCTCAAGGAGTCGAATAAACTGCCTTTGATTAATCCAACTGGAGCTAAACAAGGTGATATGTTTGTTGAGCTTTTAAACAAAGTGATAACTCGAGCAGATGCATTTCTAGAAACAAGATGCTCATAGGAAGATAAAGAATATTTTACTACTTTGAAGAAGAACAGGAAGATTAAAGGAAAACAATCAGAAGATGAACACTTCTTGATTGAATTTTGTGATTAGTACTTTGAGAAAGTAACTACTCCAGGATTAAAAGTTATAGAAGGGACTCAAAAGTCAAAACCAATCCTGAGATGGTTCTACAACACTGAAATATTTGAGCTCAAAGTAGTCGAAATCTCGAGAATTAGGATGAGGACATGATTACTTTGTTTGGTGTTTTGAGCTTAAACTGTTACATCCTAGCTACATTTCCTTCCTATCAGTCCAAAAATTTAAAAGAGTATCTCCAGAGATTGCAGAGAATGATAAGAAATACTTTCTTTCAATCATTAAAGTTATGAATGTTGCAATAAAGAGAATCTCACTAAGGAAAATGTTAGCTTATGATAACATAGTCAAGAAAGATATTAAAGAGATTGAATTTATGAGAATATCAAGTAAAGGTGTGTTGGAGGTGTATGCAAAAGGTAGTTCAAAACCTATCGAGTTGTATGCCAACATTGATATTACATTATTATCAAAAGATACATTAGAGGTGATGAACAAGATGGAGATAAAGATAAATGAGGCTAAGCCTGAACAAGGTGTCTTAGCAAGCAAGTTCAAATCTGCAATTGCTAAAGCCTTAAAACAACTGGAGTTATACAAGGAAAAGCTAATGTTTAAGATTAACGAAGAACCTGAAGATTATTTTGAAGTTTGAAGATGAATGGAAAGAAGAAAGAGGACTGAAGATAAAAAGAAGAAAGAAGACTGAAGCAGAGAAGACTAAAGCAGAAAAGATTGAAGCTGAAAAGACTGAAGCTGAAAGAAGACTGAAGACCATGTAAATCTTAGGGGGAGTATTGTTAGTACTTTTTAAAGATTAACCTGTTGTCTTTATTTATCTTTGTATTTTAATTTTTGCAATAGTATAGGGACTGATTTGTAAATATATGTTCTTTTTGTTTCTTTGATTAGTATAAATAGGATTATATGTATTTTGTGCAAGTAGACGTTTGAACTCTCTCAATTGTACATTGTAATCCTTTGCAACTATCAATAGAAACTGCTATGAATTTTTGCATCTGTTGATTACTTTGTTCATATAATTATTTATTGCTTAATTACAAACACAGAATCGATCCATTTGAACCTATCAAATAATTTTCATTTTTATTCAATTACCATTCATAAAACATTACAATGAAGGTTTTTAGAGCCGAAAAGTCTAAAACCATTATCACTGTTAAGAGCCCTAATGCTAAAAACAACAAAAATCAATGTGTTTTTCCACAATTTGAACTTCTAAACACCTAACTTTGGACTCAAGTTTGTTTGTTTTGTCACCTTAATAGGCTAGGAAATTATCTCCACAAAATGAGAGCACATTGATGGGTTAACCCAACTAAGAAATCAACATTCAATGCTTTATAGAAGGAATTACAAAGACAATAAAAAGTAGGATGACGAAGTGCTTATCAATAAATGACAACTGTAGAAATAACGCCCTATTGGTTCATGAAATTCGAAAAACAACCACTCTTTCTCCATAACAAATCACCATGGATGGAGCTTCGGAGGAGAAAGGAAAGAGGAACAACCTTGAACAATCATGAAAAGAAAAGGGAAATAAGTTTTATATAAAAAACTAGGACTTGAAATGACTAAAATCTGCTCATGTGAATGACACGTGGTCTGACTTAACCTCCAAAAATAGACGTTAATGCGTTTTAGGTGAATATGTGTTATTCGTCTATGGAGATGAGAACCGAAGGTGTAATTTAAGACTAAAACCATAATATGGGCATACTACATATGTGTTATTTGTGTAATCTTTTCTTTGATAACTTTACCTAATTACCCTTGATCGTGGTACCCAATTGTTTTGAATTTTATGCGACGCAAATTGCGTCTAGTTGGTCGTAAATGCCCTTTAATTAGATTTAGCACACCCTCCAAATGTGTCACTTTTCTTGCACATGTATATGTTTTTCTTCATTTTTTTGTTTTCATGTGATCGACAAGGTCGATGATGTAGGGTTTAAATAGTAATTTTCAATATTCGCTTACTTTAGAACTACTATAAAACTAGAAAAGAAACTTAATTTTTCATACTCAGATAAAGAAAATTACAATCGTACAAGGTTCTCCTACATAAGTTGTACGTATGCTATAAAGTTGGCTTTTAAGGTTTGAAATGCCGACAATTGTTGTTTTCGTATTCTTAATTAATTTAAGACTCAGAGATGTGAAAATATTATGAAGTACCCAAATCAAGAAATAAAGGAGTAGGGCAAAATACATTTTGTTGCATCCAAAAATGATATAATATGATTGATAGTTATAACAGACAAAAAAAATTATATATATTAATCACTATTATAATGTGTAACATCAAGGATTTTATGAAACTGTTATTAAACGAGCATGGTTATTGTTTAAAAGAGTTTTTAGAAAAATTTTGTTTTATAAGCACTTATAATACTTGTGTGGAAACTTAGTTAAAGTGTCAACTTCATGAAAAATATTGTACCATGTGAGCTGAGGGGTTGGGATGACATGAACAATAAGTAAGTATGTGAAGGGTATTAAAACCTTTCTTAAAAATCTATTATGGCAAAGGTGGTCATATATTAAAACGATAATGATCCAATCGAATTTGTGTCTTGATTATATTTATGTGTTTATTACAACCATATATAATACCTATAAATGAATTCTCGGATTCGAGTTTTTTTGTTGAGAATGTATTTTATACTTTTACGGTCTATGTAAATAACTCATTTACACCATAAAAGTACGTATCTAATTCTTTAAGCAAAGACTACATCCACCAACTCAAGATGATTATTCGAATTAGATTTTAAAATTTCAAATTCAAATCGGCTAGTTTTTGGATTTGGTTTTAAAATTTTCAATTTCGAATAACTAGAAAATAGACTCGATTCCTACCATGAGTAAATAATTATACTTCTCGTAGCAATTATATATGCACGGAGCTCTTAGCATAAAGCTACTCTAGCAAAACTTCACATGAAGTGGCGAGCACAGTAAACCATTTTGCAAGAATGAACAAATGTCATTAGTTAACACCATAATCAACCGGTCTTAGCATAGTCAACTCACACAATTTCTAAATATAACTAGGGCACTAGTGAAACCATACAACTTAACAACAAATTCATAAGTCTACATTCATCGGATGATATCATCACTCTTATCAAAAGTGACACTTAACATTTCAATTAAACAAATCAATAATCATATTAGCCTTTTCAATGGAGAGACATTTTCACGATTCTTGATTATGGTTTATGCTTGAAAAGAGTGACTAGACACTTACTTTGTTGATAAAAATGATTAGAATGATGCACCTATTATACTGATATGATTTTCCTGAGTACGTATGATTAATGAATAGATACACATAAAGTGTCTATTCATTCTTTTCCAACATAAATCATACACCTTTCCTATTAATAATACATAAATTAGAAAAAACCATATCAAAATCAACCATAACAATTTTATTTAAACATACATGTTAGCTCTAAAACAATTATGAAATGACATTTAGAACTCGTGTGAGGAGTATGCTATTATAAAAGGTAGGTTGGATGATCCTAACCTTTGCTACACACCTTAGTCACTTAACAACCTAAACATAAGTTCACATGTGAACTAAGTTAACTTTCACATAATATAGGGGTTTGTTACAAAATACACAATTATCTTTGTCCAATACTTATTTTTTAAAATAAAAACAAATACTGGTCAAAGAATTGAAGAGTAAAGGTCTAAATTCATCCCACACAACCCAACGAGTACGACCCGGTTTTTTTTTGAATGGTGACTTTCTTAAGAGTGACTCAATGTCACATCGCCCATGAGGTTTCCCCTGGGCAACCCTAGCCAAGATCTGCTCCAGACTATGTTGTCTGAACCGGGTCCACGCTGGATTGTCAGACTTGGTTTCGACGTTCCCCCGGAAACCGTACTGCCTCCACAAGGGTTGCCCCTCTGGAGTAACAGCCGGATGAAAACCGGGGTCGAGCTCTGAGAATTGGCGTCCGCACCAGTGGCTCAAAGGCTAATTCTCGTCAATGCTCTAAAATGTCCCCCAAGCCGGTGGAGAGTTTCGAACCCCTGACCTCCACTTTGGAAGAGGGGGGCTCTTACCAACCAACCAAGTCATGAGGGACGAGTACAACCCGGTTTAGTTAAGGGAAGGGACCATTTTTTTATTATGACATTTGTCACAAAATCAAGCGGAATATTCTATTCTGATCACCAATCAAAATTGATAATCACAATTATGACAATCGTGCTCCCTATTCGAGTCCATCACCCTCAAATGAAGAGAGAGAAACCCTAATTCACAAACCATAAATAAGTAAGGATGAGTTAATGTTTATTCTTGTATACCTTCGTGGTGCTTTTTCTTTGTACTTTATCTTCTTCATATTTATTTTCCATATACAAACATTTAATCTCACGTTCAAGCTAATCTAGGAAGAACCCACCCTCTTCCTACGACGAAGCTTATGAATGGTTTGCTTTGAAGATTTGGTCTTGTTCTCAATAGATCAATCGACTGAGTCGATCTCACCATTGTTGGTTGTTTCATGGAGTTGTATTATTTACAAAAAGACACCCAATTATTATTCCTGCTAGGCATTTACTTAAGTAAATATAATTTCATTCAACTCTTATCTTACTTAAATAAACTAGTCTTACATGAGTTAACCCATGGATTAAAACCCATAATCTTTTATCTGAATAAAAAAAGCCTCTACTAAATGAATAAGTCTCACATTCCCTAATAACTTAGTTTACATGTTAAAAAGTAAATACATGGCAAAAACAAAAGGTGGCTTGTTGCTTGTAAATTACAATTTACAACAAAACATGGGGGTTGTGGTTGTGTGGGTAGTTTAGGGATTTCAAATGGAAATAATTTAGTGTAGGGTAACTCAAGAGCCAATAATTAATTGACCGTATTGGTTGGTAGCGAGAGAGAAGGAAAGGTGCAAAGTGTCAAGCCACCGACGAAATGGTTGATTGGTTGCCATCTAAAACACCACACCTCAATAAGATAACGAACGTCCCATAAATTATTCTACTTCACTTATTTCAATTTTTTTATTTATTTATTCTTATATTATAATATATATATATATATTTACGTGTAGCATTGTATTTCTTTTTTGTTTGGTAGTTTTTTCAATATTAATTGATTAACAAATAATATCTCAATTTCATATTACAAATTTCTATGTAAAATTTTGACATCATCTTTTTAGGAGAGAACATATTGCATTTATCTATTGCTTTTTGTAATTCAAATTAGTCACGGATTTTTCTTTTTAGAGTTTGAGAGTTAAAACTCTAACTCTAAAATTAGGGTACTAATAGGCCTTATGGGTAGTGGTGGGTAAAAGAACTGGTTTGTAACAGAACCAAAAATCGGTTTTGATACATAATCGGTTTGTAATCCTGCAAGTTGATACCGGTTTGAAACTGGTAAAACTATAACTAAACGGGATATGACATGGTTATAAACCCGAATGGTTTTCAAATCAAACCAATCATTTTCCTCTTCAAAAACATGTTCAAAGCCAAAACTGATTTTGGCTGAAAACTAGTGTTGATCATCTTTGACCACCAAACCAGTTTCTTATTGGCATACATTTTTGACACGATATGAAGAGAAAGAATCCAACAAGTAATTCATGGATTCAAATTTATGTAAATGGTTTGAGTCGAACCCGTGAACAAATATAACTAAATGTTATAGCATGCGGTTAATCTAGTGTGTCCATATGATTGAGTATTTTATTACAAAAATTAAAAAGATAAATATATGAATAATTGTTTATAGTTTAAACATAAATGTTTAATGCACAAATGCATTTTTGGTTGTAAAATTATAATAGTCGAGTGTTAGCATATGATAAAATATAATAACTTTTAGGTGAAGTTATTTTACAAAGTGTATTTTTGCTACAAGGTGTGAGAAGACACAATAAGGCTAAAAAAGTCATAAAAAATTATATCTAATAATTTAAATCAAATTTCAAAAAAATACTTCTGAGTCTATGTTCCTCTCGCCGTCCTCTTTCAGAAAAATAATAATAATAATAATAATAATAATAATAATAATAAGAAGAAGAAGAAGAAGAAAATAAAATAAAAATAATAAAAATAATAACAATAATAATAATAATAATAATAATAATAATAAAATAATAATAATAATAAATATGATAATAATAATAATAATAATAATAATAATAATAATAATAACAATAACAATAATAATAATAATAATAGCAATAATAAATAATAAATAATAATATAAATAATATAAATAATATAAATAAAATAATAATAATAATAATAATAATAATAATAATAATAATAATAATAATAATAATATATTAATAATTCAAAAATCCAACCACCCATCCCGTTCCCTTCCATCATGGCCAGCACCTCACCGGTGGAGCACCTCCGGTGCCGGTCCACCACCTAGGGATCAGTCGTGTTACGATTTGTCTACAAACTAACGAACATCCACTCTAGGGATCAATCATGTTACGGTTTGCCTGATGATGTAATTTCTTAAAAGTTTGGACCAATACTACAATATAGGCATATCACAGGGACCAATCGTGTAATTAACTTAAAATTTTATTAGGGTTGTACCATGTTTCCCTAAATATGGAGAATCATGGTACAATCCCTATAAATATTCCGTTTTCACTCACAACCACTAACAAACATTCTCATAAAATAGGACACACACTAATATCAAAAATAAAGAACAAACTGTAAATGCTCTAAGGTGTTTACTGGTTTTATTGACCTTTTATGAGCCAAACCGTGTCTTAAATTTTTGTTACAAAAATAAACAATCAACACTAGTAATAATTTATAAATCAAACCAACAAAACTATTTTATATAAGAAGATAGTTTAGTGTTTTTTCATTTTCTTTTTGTCATTTATAGAAGATAGAAGACTAATAATTTCTTCATCAACTCAATGTAGAGTGAAAGTTAAATAGAATATACGTGAAAGTCTAACCCGAAATATGAATCCAACATGAATATAAACTTGAAGTGGTTACAGATTGTTACATTTTACAGGTACTTAAGATATCGTCACATTAGTGATTGTCCTTCGCAAATGTGATCTAGTTTAAATCTTCAAAATACAGATTAGATGGTATTTAAGAGTAAAAATTTGTTGTTGAAAAGAAAAACATAAGATATCGATATTCATTGGCAGGGACGATACTGATATACGACATCAACTCGCTCTTCAGAAGAAAGAAATCTTAACTCATTCGAACAACAAAAATCCATCAGGGTTTGTATGCATATGATGATGACTCTTTCTAGCTTTGCGGTTGTGTGCTGATGAATGATTTCATGGTTTTAACCTTATTTTTGGCGGGAGCTCTATATTTTCTTATTAAAGGTTTGATCGATATACACCCTGTACTTTGATGTTAATCGACTTGTGGTCTTCTCTTTTGAAAATTGATAAATCTGTTGCAATTTAGAATTCTTTAGTTGTTCAATTTATATATGCATAATTGAGTAAACAAGTTGTCCAGCTATGTTATACAGAACAGACTATTGGGACATAAAGAAATCGCACGAGCGACAGATAGAGGTGGCGGAAATGCAAATGCTGAGGTGGATGTGTGGA
The DNA here is from genome assembly GCA_024085815.1 of Flaveria linearis. Lineage (NCBI taxonomy): Eukaryota > Viridiplantae > Streptophyta > Magnoliopsida > Asterales > Asteraceae > Flaveria > Flaveria linearis. The sequence goes on from CM044009.1 coordinate 64,954,561, forward strand.
CACATAAGACTGGATCGGATAAGGAACGACGTCTTTAGACAGAGGCTAGAGGTGGCTTGTATCACCGATAAAATACGAGAGGGGAGATTAAGATGGTTTGGGCACGTGAAGAGGAGACCGATGTCAGCGCCTGTTAGAGCAGTAGAAAACATCCCCCTAGATGGTAGGAGGAGTAGCGGAAGACCTAAGTTGACTTGTGACGAGATAATTAGGTGAGATATGGTAGAGTTGCACCTCTCTAAGCACATGATCGAGGATAGGAGTGCATGGAGGCATATAATTAAAATTAAGGACTTCTAGTGGGATCTGTGGATAGGAAAAGTAAAGGAAGACCTTATGCGGGACCCCCATGCGAGGTGTAGGTAATCGACATTTGTTCTTTATAAGTGAAACATGCTGCTTATTTGATGTATGCACTATCTTCAGAGTGTTATGTTTATGGGTATGCCTACGCTTATGTGATGTATGTTATGCTTATGAATATACTTAAGAATATTGCATATGCTTATTCTAAACATTTATGTGATATATACCTATGTGTTGTATGCTGTATAGTTTGTTTGTTTGCTATCATCCTCGAGTCGAGGGTCTCTTTGGAAGCGGTCTATCTATCTCTCTAGATAGAGAAAAGACTCGCCAACACTTACCCCTCTCAGACTCTGCTTTTAAGTGCGAGATACAGGGTATGTTTGTTAGTTTGTTTGTTTAATTGAGTAAACAAGTTCAAGTAAAGGTATGTGGTATAAATAATAAAATACAAATGCTTTATTTATTACTAATTAAAGTTTTTTCCCCAAAAAAAGGGTTTCTGTTGATGACAAGGAAAAAGAGGCGTGAATCAAAGACTAAGTGCAGGCTTTACAACAGCGGGAGAGCACCGGAAGCAGTAAACGGTCGCTAGCCATCGTCACCGTCGGTGAGATGGTCGGTATTCTCGTTACTACCAGGGCCGGCTCTATAATGTAATTTTTGATACCACATGTTTGGGGCCTTAAAAAATAAAGGCCCGTATTTTTTTAAAACATATATAGTGGGCGTTGGTATTATATGGATCAATGAAATTTTAAAACGAGAATATAATATTTAGTAGTTGGGTCCTGATGAAATTTTTGATGATTTGATAGGGTTATTGAAGAAACACAACCACACAATTCACAAAACAAACGACCCTTCCTAAGTTTTTTTCATTTTTAATTGATCTAATCGACTAGCCCTTATTTGTTTTTTTTTTAAGAAATCAACTATTAAGTACTCGTATACCACATTTTCGTTGATTTATATTTTTGTTCAAAGAAATTTGATTAAATTATTTTTGTTTAGATTGTGTTTTTTCAAAAAGGCCTTATTTTTTAGTCTGATTGGGATCCTGAAAATATTGAGCTGGTCCTGTTACTACTCTCTCGAAGCAATGATTCCAACCCTATGTAACCCTCTCCTCTTTTCCAACCTATAAAATCGAGGTGACGGTGCTTGCTTGTTGAGTTGTACCATTATGCAACATATGGTTGCATATTGGTGCTAAACATTGTTTATGAAACTACCGTGAAAAAAAGGTAAGCTTATGAAAGTTTGTGTATAAACATCTGCACGTAGATTCACTCTAATTCTTTAATTCATTAATTATATATTTTTATTTAATTTTTAACTATAAATTAATGGTTTATATTGATTCTTGTTGTAGTTCTATATTGAATCCTTCACATCCAAATGTAGTACTTCATTTCACAATCATCATCGGGGCGGACCCAGGAAAATTTTCCTTCAGGGTCGGTTTTCTCGGTTCTCGAGTGTACTCAACTTGATGTCGAAATTTTCGGTTTAGGTCGGATCAAGTCATATAAATAAAAGTTTATTGGTTTACGTTCGGTTCTCGAGTTGTTTTAACTCAATGTTTTCAAGAATACCACTTGATGTTGGTGGTTTGAGTAACTTTGTTTTTAAAAAGATTCCAGAAACTATAAAATTAAAATGAACGAATATGTTTCAATATATATTTAATCAATTATTTTTATTATTTATTTAAAAAGTAAAAGTTAATCATTCTTAAATAGTTAAACCAAAACACATGTGCTATAAATGGTAAACAGAAAAAAAAAATATGATCAGATCATATGCAAACACTTCAACTGAAATATTTGAACATTAAAATAATCAAATGAAATACATAAAACAAACAAATAAACAAACATACTCAGTATATCCCACTCAAGAGTAGGGTCTGGGAGGGGTAGTTGGTCGCGAGTCTTTCCTCTATCTTGGGGGATAGAGAGACCGCTTTCAAAGAGACCCCCGACTCAATAACAGAGGCAATAGCAATAGAAAGCAATAGCAAGTATTAGCAAGCATCTTATATATCGTAAACTGAAATACATAATAAACACAATAAAAAAAACTCATTTCTTGATTCGTAGCCGCACGAAGCACAGAAACAAGGCTTAATAGATTAAATATAAAACAAACTTAATTACGTTATTAGATTTTACACTTATTAATTTTAACAAAAAAGGGCTCTTATTTTAATTGTTAGTGGGTTAAAGAATTTTTTTTTAAATTACTTGGGTTTAAGGGTCGAAAAGTTTTTCACAGATGTCGGCATTAAAAAATCACGGGGTTGAATAAAATAGTGTTAAGACACGCTACATATTAAAAAATAAATCTGTTGGGTCAGTTGACCGCTCCCCCTCCTTACTAAGTCTTCTCCTAATCACCATAGATGAGAATTCTAGATTAGAGTTGGCGATTTTTAGGATTACATCCATTATGTAGAATGTAGATTTGAATATAACTCATATGAGAGTCCAACATGTAACCGCAGAAGAGCGGCATATATGAATAGAATAGTAGACGATTTGAATTTGGTTTATATCTCATTTGCATTCCTAGTCAAGACAATGTTTCTAGGGCCCAATTTTAAACATCATATAGCAAAACAAAAGATAGCTCCAAGAACATAGGCTGCTTAAAATAAAAAATAATGTATTCTTAAAAAAATCTAACAAGTGATTTTCGTTGTTTATTTCATGAATGAATGGTTGATATTGATTTTTTAAATAAAAAGTGGTCCCAAGGGTGTAATAGGAAAAATCATTTTTTTTTTACTCTTTTCACATCTCCCCCCCAATTTGAACATTCGTATTTTCTATACGATAGTATTTTTAAAATAAATTATACCATAAATTCGAGTGTTTTTTTCTACTTAATTTAAGTATAGTATTGTAATATTTTTTTAATTTAAGACTATTAAGAAATTATGTTGTTTTATGATAGAACAACACATTATGTGTTATTTTAAAGTAAGACAACACTTCTGTGTTGTGTTACTATAAGACAACACGTTTTTGTAAAATAATACGTTTGTTGCTGCTTTCATGTAAAATAATACGTTATCTGCTACTTTAATATAAAACGATATGTGTGGTGATTATTTAACATAAAACAATATGTTATTAGTTGATTTTTGGATAAACCAACATATTACAGGCAAAAAGCACAAAACATGCTATTTTTGTGTGATATTTTGACATATAGCACATAGTAATAACAATAAAAGCAGCACAAACATCGTATAATAAAACAATAAATAATTTATAGGAAAACGAAAACAACAACACAAAAAATCTAGCATATAATAAAAATCAAAACAATATAATGATGAGATTATTACATGATGTAATATTTTGTTTCGTACATATCATGTCTAACGTAATATTGTTTCTTATATAAAGGAAACCTGATGAATCCACTTAATTACTGGAAATGAGTTATCACATTAGTTGGATTATAGGAAAATAACATGTATCGTGTTGCTCTCACGTAAAACAAAAGTTATGTGCTCTTTTCATATGATTAATCACGTAAAACAACACATTGTGTGTTGATTCATATAAAACAACACAAAGTTGTCAATAAACATGTTTTACGCTACTTTCGCATCAAACAACACGTTATGTGCTGCTTTCACATAAAACAACACGTTTTGTTAAATTAGCATAGAATAATATGTTTTGTGTTGCTTTAGAGTAAACGACTATATATTTTCTAGGTAAAACAATTCAAAATGTGTTGTTTTTCAGATGTTTCGACGTCAGTTAATAAAGCAGCACAAATATAATAAAACAACAAACTATAACGTAATAAAATAACAAAAACAACACAAATAACAAATTAGCACATAATAAACACCAAAGCCAAAATAATATAATAATAAAATCATTACATGATAAAATTAGTTGTTAATTCGTATATGTCACATCTAACATAATAATGTTGCTTAAAATGTGTGACACCCTACATAAATCTCACATCGGTCGTGGACAGTAAAGATTCATGGTTCATAAGTAATGTCTGACCTCTAATATTACCAACGCGTTTTGGGCATATTGGCTGTGGATGAGAGGAGAATTCCAAAGTTAAGCGTGCTCAGGTGGCAGCAATCTAGGGATGGGTGACCTCCCTTGGAAGTTTTCACCCGGACAACCAAAAGCAAATCTGTGAGCTCCTAATGGGCAAAATGGATAATATTGATGGTATGAGGGGTCAGGTGTTACAGAATGGTATCAGAGCCACTCCTGTGTCGTTCGGGATGGTGGGACATACCTCACCGGGGAAGGTGAGTTATCGGGCTCATCGAGGATGATGAGTCCCACTTTGGAGGTGATTGTGACACCCTACATAAATCCAACATATTCCTGGTTCATAAATAATGTCTGGCCTCTAATATCACCAACGCGTTTTGTGCGTATTGGTTGTGGATGAGAGGAGAACTCCACAGTTAAGCGTGCTCAGATGGCAGCAATCTAGTGATGGGTGACCTCCCTGTGAAGTTTTCACCCGGGCAACCAAAAGTAAATCCGTGAGCTCCTCACGGGCAAAATGGACAATATTGGTGGTATGAGGAGCCGTGTGTTACACAATGCAACTCAAAATAACAAATATTATCATTTCATTTTCAAAAGAAAAAAAATAAAAGATTACAAAACAAAATAAAAAAAATATTAATTGTTAACTTGGTGCATGAACTTAATTAATATAAATGAATTATCACTTAGGCTGAATAAATGATGACATGATGGTAATCTTTCTATCAAATTTCAAAAGAACTAAATTTCATTCATTTCATATGTAAATTTATTAAAACTAAATTATTAAAACTAAAATAAATAATAGAAACTCAAAGCCTCTAAGACTAATAGGTCTAGTAAATATCTTTAGTTAACCGACAAACAAACACAAATTTCAATAAACATCGAGGCGAAAATAACAAATCAAAATCACCATAGATAAAATTATCTTTTTCATTTCAAAATCAATTCACATCTACAGCAAAATCGAGTAAATCAAATAAAAAAAGATAGTGTATAGCTTGATTTCGTGAATCCAAACATGAAACTCGTGTTTAAACACCGCTCTCTCTCCTCTACGCACCTACATATTCACACACAAATATAAATCAAATGAGAGCTGTTAGACTATCCACGACAGTATGCAGCACCCTTGCAACAGCGCTAGCACCACACACGGGGAGCAGTATAGCCATACCATTGTGGTCGCCAAACCATCAGGTATGTTACACCCCCTTTTAGTTCTTCTTTGCTTTCAAGAGGGTGCGATAGAATTTCACTACACTTGGTGTAAATGCGGACACCAAGGAGAAGTTGACGGTATTGCCACACCTCTTTTCATGCCATGTCAATACTATTGTGTTGCATTGCTATCTAGTATAATCAGCTGTTTTTTTGTTTAAAGTCATATGATCTAAATTATATTGAATAATAACAATCATACAATTATGAGTAAATCAAAATATAAGAAGCCAATTCCTCGTGTATAATTGAAAAATCAAACAGTAAGTTTTGAGAATTAATAAAATGAACACAGAATTTTCAGAGTTTGTTACTACAATTAGAATTAAATTAATAATAATAATCAATCAACTTGAAGATTACCCTTTCGATTTAAGGGGCATTCAGACTAATCATCCAAGTAAGATATTACATTATAGTTTGAGAATATGAAGTCAGAGACACCATTGAATGATGTCAGGTTGAGCGATGTATGATTAACATTTCTACTTGTCGTCACAGGATCTCTTTACTTAAAAGAGTGAATGAGGCCGGATCAGTACCAACAGTCAACAAGCACCAGTTTTGTTGCCTGAAAATAGGACTAAAATGGAGTGTTTGTGTTCTAACCAGTTTGACCAGTCCCAATTTCTAATGAAACATATAATAAAATAAAAACATACCTAATGCTTGACTAGCATATCCCTTTAGAACCCGATATACACAATCCCACCCTACACTTAGTAAGAAAAAGTGAAAAACTGCTTCCTACAGCTTAAATCCATAACCTCAATATCACAAAACAACAATCTTAAAAGTGGTTCCAAGGCACACCGCACCTCTTAATCCATACAATAAGATATGAAATTAAGACAACCACACAGCACTTGACCCTTGTTTGGGCAGCTAAAACTCGATCATTTGAAGTTCGTACGGTTATTGCTGATTATTCACAGAAGTGTGCGCTAAATACGACAGCGTGAAGGGGTGACCGCATTGCTACACCCACCCCTCGGCAAACCCATATTTCCAAAAAAATATTAATAAAATAAAAATAAAAAGGCCATTGTGTACGCAGTCGTACACCCAGCAATAAGATCAATCATCAGACCGACTCTACCAAAATCAATGTCCAACAAATATAAAAAATCAAAAATACAAATAGCTGAGACAAGAGACTATACTACACAACACAAATAACCAAAAATTTCCTAACTAAACCAATCAGTCTTTAATCCCCCCAACCAATATCCGGTTAGAACCATCACTCACTTGTTCAAGCAGTAGCAGAAACTCGTGGTGCCATATTCTTGGCTGTCCCGTTAACACCCATCCCCCGGTTCATACGTTCCCTTTGATATCCATCACCACCACGGTTTGGCGGTGCTCCTCCACGACCACCACCCCTGTTGCCGCCATAATCGTTCCTCCCGGCACCAAAATCACCACCTCGATTGTAGCCTCTTCCACCGGTGAAGTTTCCACGGCCCCTCATTCCTTCATTCCTGAATCCAGCGCCCCTTCCAACAGGAAATCTCCCACGTGATCCTATTTTGAAAAAGATAATGGCTCTACAATTGAGAAACTGTATGATCCGTTCTCTGTGTTTTTTGAATTTTATGATCCAATAACATTCAGGTGGCAACTTTGAACTATTTAAGTTAGAAATATATAGTTTTGGGTTTTTTGACAAAGATTCTAAGCCTAGCATACAGCTATGGTTTTGAAAGAGAGTAACCAAACCAACCAGGTTGGTTGAACCTATCTATTCAAAATCTGTATTAGATTTTTAAAATAATGTAAATGTTCATGAATATTGTACATGTTCCAAAGTTGCAAAAATGACAATAATAGTGAAGATAAACACAGGTGATTTGGTATTTACATGGTCGGTTTCAAGTTCCAAACCTTGAGCCAAACGGTTAAACCTAGTTTTTCAAACCGTAATACCATGAACTGAATCATATAAATCTCAAACAGGTCAACTGATCGTCCTGTTTCAACTTGGGTGGTTCGGTCAATTTCAACGAGTTATAAACACATCCAGTAAGCTTTTAGAAGTCATTTTATAAATAAAAAACAAGCCAAAAGCATCATAGTAACTTTAAAACCTTACTCTGGTTTTCATATGACAAGGTAATATAACATAGAACAAAATTTCATAAACATCTACATTGAAAAATTAACAATTAACAAACTCAATATAAAAATAATAAAAAAATTGACTGATCAACCCAGCCATTTGACAACACTAAATGAAGTTGCCTGTTCAAAACCCAAACCTCTTTCAACCCATTAACCAACCCGTCTGACCCGCCCATTTTAAATTGTAATCTATTTGCAACTATTTCTCTTATAGCATCTTCAAGAAAATTAAACATTTAAAGTTAAGAGAGATTATTAGACCATTAACGGTTTCTAGATCATATTTAAAAACTTGCCTTTAGAGTTTGTAGACCGTTTCTCCTCAACAACAGCATTACGTCCATTGATTGCGACTGGTGAAGCCTAAAACATCATAAGATGCATGTCAAAAGTCAAAACCCATAAACATAACAATAACAAAAACCAACTATCATTGAGTGGTAGTAGTATCATAGAGAACAAAAAGTCTTTACATGAATGAAATAACAAGTATAGTTTTATAAAATATGAAAATATTCAATAAATAAATTTTCTATTAACATTTTCTATCTACTTTAACATATAAAGAAAAGTTGATAAATACCTCAATCGCCTTTTGAACTGCCTCAGGCACCTCGAATTCAACAAATCCAAAACAAAATCCCTGTAGCTGCCATGAGTTTTGTGAAAGTCAAAAATTAAAAGCATAGATAAAGTGCCTTGGAGAAAGAAGATATGTACCCTATTGCTTCGGACTTGAATGCCATTGGGTTTAATAGGCCCAAACTTCTTGAACTCTTCTTCCAACAAAGCAGGTGTCGCATTCATTGGGAGACCCTTGATGTAAATGGAGTAGCCATCAGCTGCCCAGAACAAGCAATTAACATTTTTGCATAAACAGACAAGAAGATGAATTCATAATTCGCATTAAAACCGTCATTAGGATAGAACTCAGGCAAAGTGCACCAAACTTTGAAATAAAAAGTTAGTACCTGGGCCTAGGCCCAATTCTAAGTAACCAGATCATGAAGTTGCCTAAACCTAGTCTTGAAAAAGCAGAGTCCCACCAGTCCTAACTCCTAAAAGGCTTCAAAGTTTTCAATTGGATATTGTATTTATTGATAAAATAACATTTTTCGAATGTAACTACAAAAAGTTAGTTGACTTCAAAACATATGAATCATTTTGATTTTCTAAAGAAATACATGTAAGTTTTTAACATAACACCTCAAGCTAGTTTTGAAAGGTGTGAAGGTGAACAAATTTAAATTTACACTACATGTCAAAACAATCTATAACTCACAAGAATAATATAGCAGACATCTTGAAAAATATACAACACGGAAAAATATAATTACAGGTTCCAGGATAAGTGTGTTAGAAAAATTAGGACTAAACAGGATGTTTATCAACTGTTAAAACCTATTTGCATTTTGCAACTTTCAGGCTCAACAGAGTCTAAGATCAAGGCTTGTTAGGCCAAGCTCAACCTCGGCCCAGAACCAGCTTCACGACCAAAGACAGATGAGTTTTATGCAATAAGTATGGATCTGATTTTGATGAATGTAAGCCTACCTTCTTCCTCATGAATACCATTTTCAACAGCATCAACATTAAAAGCTGCTGGCTCAGGGACAACAGCAACTGCTGGGACATTGTTCACCTGCATCTCTTGGTTCCTCGGTTGAGATTTCCTTGGGGCAGGTGCTGGGGAAGCAAAAGCCACACCATTCTGCTTCAGGTCCATTACCTTCAAAAAAACAGAACATATCACTAACCACAGCATCAAGCATGTGAAAGACATTACTCCTAGCAAACAAGCTGAGCTCAACTTAATAATCAAGCTAAACTTGATTTAAATCCATAGCTCCGAATGACTAAAGCTATGATGATGAAATTTTAGATCTTAAAAAACAACTTACAATAGAAGCATATGACTTCTTTGGAACTTCCTCAACTTTGGTGTTTGATTCAACAACCAGCGGTGATGGCTCCTGCACTTCAGCAACTACTTCTGGGACCGCCTCTTCCTTCTCCACAACAGCCACTTCCACGGTCACATTCACATTCTCAGGAGTTTTTATTACTTCTTCTACTTGAAATTCCTCTGGCTTTTCAACAACCTGATCAGAAATGTGATTCTCCACCACAGCAAGACTTTCAATCACTGCAGACAATAAGGTTTCAGTGTATATTAGTTTAGATCGCCTTCTCTATTACACTTTAGATTGATAATGGTTGATATACAAGGATATAAATTAATTGCTATCCAGAAATAAAAATCAAACTAGACCTGTGAAAGAAATAAAATAAAAATAAAAAATAAAGCATGCCAACTTATGACTAATCCAATAACATTTTCACAATTTGCATTTATATTAATTACATATCTTTCTGATATAAGTGAGAAATTTCATAAATATAGGTGTTCCATAGAAAGTGTATGATTTAATTAGAACAAAACTATGCAGTCTATTGTACTTAAGAGGTGCTTAAGAATAATACGATGTAGAACTATATGCTATAGAATAATCAGCAACAAAGTATAATTCGATAAACTCATGAAAACTTAAATGCCTGTTTATAAGTATATTCATTACATATTTTCCTAAAAATATAGACAAAATTTCTAAGCTATACATGCTCAATTGCTAAAGTGTATGCTTTTGTTCACTAAATGGCTGTTTTCATATGTTAACCAAATTAGGTTATTTTTTAGTTTTGACTTTGATTTTCATATGTTAACCAAATTAGGTTATTTTTTAGTCTTGACATAGATACATCAATTATATGAAAACAAAATGATAGATGAAAAAGATTTAAAATATCAATTATAGTTAAATTTGTATGTTTTTTCAATCACCTTCCTCAGAATTGATAGGATCCTCAACATCCTCAACAGAAGCACTGTTTCCTTCATTATGATTGGCATCCTCCACGTAACGAAACATATCGTTTAACACAAAGTACCCTTTGTCTTGTGGTGCAAGAAAGAAAGCTTGAGTAAACTTTCGAAGAACATTGTCCTTTCCGGTTAAGTAGCCGGTCACTAAAACATTGACTCCACCACTCAATGACTCTTGTGCATCAACAGATTTAATCTCAGCTCTAAACTCATCATAGTTCAGAGACAGTATTTTAGAATTGATGGCCTACACATCCAAAATAACTTATCAGAACCAAAAATTTACAAATCTATTTACTTCAAAAAACCTATTCGCAAATATGTTCAAGGTAGCAAAGTGAAGATCAATAGAACTTTTTTAATTAGAGTCAACAATTTACTTATCTCAACTAAAAGGTGTAAACTTTCCGCCTGTTTTAGAGACATTTCAAATGGAACAATGAAACCAGTCATTTTTAAAAAAAAACAGGCAAATGTACTGCAAGTGGTTTCAACTTAATAATTATCATGCATAATGATTAATGATAAATGTATAAATGAAAAAAAGAAATTAAGGACATACATCCATAGTAGTGGTTACGCTCATGGAACCATCCTCCTCTGGGCGTCCAAGTTTGCTGATATCCTGATAAAAGCGATGAACTAAACCAGGAGACTGGTGTAGTATATGATAATATTGCTGAACAAAAGCATTGCCAACCTATTTATGACCACAATATAAGACACAATCATCATAATGAAAACAACACAGCAATACAAGTACTTAATTAATTGGTATGAAGGTCAAAAATGTACACATTTAGTAGGAAAACTTTAAGCTTATATCATTTAGACATATAAATTAAAAAAATTGATGAGCCAAGAGTAACACTTGTATATGTATCATTTATCATCAACATCATGTATACGATTAAAGAAAAGAACGAGTTCATACTAAAAGTCATGAACTCATTTATCATTTACCCAAATAAATATCAACAGCAGGCTGTAACTTTATAAAAAAGATCCCTTGCAGAATGATCAACTAACAACTAACTGCTTATACAACATCAATTAACCACCAACCGCAAATTGAACATTCATATTCCACCAAAACAATTTTATCAGCATAAACCATTGGTAAGTGTGAAACTGATGTTGATCTTAACACAATTTGAGCATTAACCCCTGATATTCAATTGGCATAGTGCTCATGAACAGAACTCTCAAAATGAAGAAGCTAAGTAGAGGTGAAAAAAGATATTGAAAGAATGTTATAAAGTAACTGTTCGACAAAAATAGAGTTAAATTAGAGTTTGCCATTTACTAGTTTCATATATGTTGTTAACAATCCTAACTCATTAAACCAACATGTTCTAATACTAATTATAATATTTCTAAAAAGCTAAAGCACATAAGCCGCAATCAAGGCAAAACCTTTGGGCCTTAGGTGGCTTTGAAAATTTTGCAAAAATATAAATTGTGCAAGATTAAGATCATGTAAGGAGTTAATTGACGTGTTTATTGACATGAACACATACAAGCACACAGCATGAAACGACTAGCCAACAAAGTCTACAAAATTAATTTGTTTCCTCTTGAAGACTACCAACTTTGTCTCACAAAACATAACCATATTCCAAACAAAAACACCAATCAATTCAACCTTTCCTAAAATAAAACCACCACACAACAAAACAACAAAACTTCATAACGAAATCCTAAATCTAAAAACCATACAACTACCATAAACCACTCAAAGCTCGTTCAATTAAGTCAACCACAACAAACTCCATAAAACAGCATACACAAACTAAAAAAACAAAAAAAATCGGTACATACAACTTGAGCAGAAACAGGTTGCTGCGGTGCCGCTGACGGAGACGCCATTGCTGAATGTATCAAAACCCTAGCAAAAGCAGACAAACAACAAATCGTTACAAAACCAATACAAAACACATAAAACAGTCACAGAAAACACATCAAACGCAACAAATCTAACGAAATCAGCATCCCGTACGAACATACGAACAGATTTATAGTTTTACACACCGATCGAAGCGAGTGTGAGTGAATCTGTACCTAGAGAAACGAGATGAATGAGAACAGAGACAATCTCTGATCAAATTTCTTCGTTTCGAAGATTGTTTGTGTGTGTGATTTAGGGTTTGTGTGTGTGATTTAGGGTTTGGTGTGTGTGTATACCTGACGGATCTTGTAAAGGCGAAGGAGAAGGCGAATGCGAGAGCGAGAGTACGTACGGGGGAAAAGAGGAAGCGTGTGAAAGGGTTTCAGGAAGGTTATATAGTATGGAGGGGTGTGTCGGGTTTTTTCTTTCAAGTCGGGTGTTTCGGGTTTGGTGGGTATAAGTTATTCGGGTCGGGTCGGGTCGCTTAGAACCGAACTGATTACATTTCTATATCGGGCTATTGTACTTTTGTTAACTAACTAGGGTTGTTACCTCATGTTTCGCCGCGAGTACAACTACATGTTAGGGTTGTTATGCGTGTAATTATGTGATTTTCGAACATGTTCAAAAAGTAGATATGTCAGGGTAACTTGTAGTGCTCGTTTCAACAATTTGTACGTAAAGGAAGTTCCGAAAGAAAAGGGGCAAGAATTAAAAAAGAATTTGAAGTCGCAAAAAAACATCACGCTAAAGCGACTTTTGTTTATGTTTTTATATGTTTATCGTTTAAGTAAGTGAAAATAAAAGGAGAATTTATAAAATTATAAATCCAAAAACTAACATGCAACATGAGCCAATGAAATCAATTAACCGGAGATGTTGAACTTTTATTGTTATAAATTAAATTTTAACGTCACCGCATATACATATAACAATATACGAACTCTCATGACGAGTAAAATACACTATTTACCACCGGTATTTTTCCATATAAACGTTGAACTGATAGGTCGATTACATAGTTATTAATCTGATTATATATGTGTTGTAAAATATTTTTAAATAACATTGAAGTTTGAAATTAGTGATGTGTTTGATCTTAATGTATCAAGTGAATTGGAATGAATAACATGACAACTACTCTTTATTTTATCTATACTACTATATAATAGAAAAATCATAGCTAGATATGTAACTTTACATCATTTTTGTCTATATTTATATCTATATCTATACTACTATATAATAAAGAAATCATAGCTAGATATGTAATTTTACATCATTTTTAAGATGACATATGAAAAGTTGTAAGCTTTAATATATAATGTCATAAGATTTATTCCTATTATACCCCTTTTAAGCTTTAAATACTTGTACTCCATCATTTTCTAATTAAATTTAAAAGTATCACTGTTATATTTAAGGTTATCTTAATTTATCTATATCTATACTACTATATAATATAATTTTTTAGACAATATTGTAATTTTAATTCATTTTTAAGATACTTAAAAATAATTTTATTACATTTGGTATAAGTGATTATGCATAAACAGCTTTTTATTTACAAATTTGTTTATCCCTATACTAATACGGATATATCTGATATCTCATATTAATTAAAAAAAATAAGAGTTAGCACAATAAGAAAGAGTTAGCTAAAGACAAAATACTAAAAATATTTATACACCCGCTACACCGCGCGGGTTTCACGCACTTACTATCATAAGTGGCGTACGGGTACGGGAGCGTATATATTAATTTTCATGAGCTCAATGAAATCAAACTTTTCATCAATATATGGACGGTTCGATTAATTACTTTAGTTTAAAGAAATTAAATTTTTAATGGCAATTTTTATTTTATTTAACTAGTGAAGCACACTTAATGCATTTATTTTTAATGCGACAATCCATGAAACGACTATGTCCTAATTCCCATATCCTACTATATTACAACACAGATAGTTTCAATAACTCAACGTGTCCTAATAACACACTTTAACGAACCTAATAAACCACTTTTAAACTAAAAAAGGCTCGATACAAACAACAGGCTTAGGTCATCTATAGTTAAGGACTTGAGGGTGATGGTAAGGGCATGATAGAGTGATGTGGCACCCTTATTACCCAAGAACACCATCCCCCCCCCCCCCCCCAACACACACACCCCTCTTGTGTTATAGACTTATAGGTGTTGCATGAGTGGCTTCAAATGTTAGTTACAAGTATGTTTGTTTTTTTTTGAAAGTTTCCCACCTACCATAATGATACACTCAATTCACTTTAATAATTACAAACTCTTTTAGTGTCAAACACTCAGGATACAAATATTTCACTATCACGCTAAACCTATATGACAATAATTTTTTCACTATCACCATTACTAATGGCCTTAGGTCACATGCGCACAAACTTATAACAACTCAGCTCTCCTAATTTGTCACTTTTACAGAAAAGCAAAGAAAGACATAAGTCATTAATTAATAACATTTGGATGAACAAGTCTATAAGCCCTAATCTTATATTAGTTCAGTACCAAATAAATTCCTATCTAGAAGTGATATGATGGTTGATTGTTATATTATAATGTTTCAAATATTAAAGTGTTATTGTGTATGAGTTTAATTATAATATTGTTGTGTGGTTGTTTTATGAGGTACATCTATTGGAGGTCAAAGTAGTAGAATAGAAAAGTCCAAGGTCATATATGGATTGCTAATAAAATGAAAAGGGCTTTCTCGGATGCTAGAAAAATAAGGAGGCTATATTGTCACACCCCCGCTGAGAGAGAAAACACGAGGATGCGAGCGAGACGGGATCGTCATAACACATGGTTAACAATAGAGATGCAATATGTATGTAATTGATGACAAGCGTGTCATGACGACACCCGGCACAAATGAAGACTTGTGTCGTGTTCAGTCAATGTTCGCGACAGCATAGCAATAAGCATAAACAGAAACTTGTAATTGATTCACATAAACGATTCACATAATCACAAAAATTGTATTCTTGTATGTAATTCCCACAACCCGGGAACAAGTGTCCAAAAGAATGATAATTATTTAATGGACTGCAACAATGTATAAAATAATTGTTCATCATGTATGTTCAGTCTCAAAAATGCATCCTAGGGTCTCCACTAAGGCAGCACACCTAGATCTTCAGTTGTCATTGTTACCTGAAAAGATATGCTCAAATTTGTCAACAATAATGTTGGTGAGCTTCGCAGGTTTAAATTGTAAACATGTAATTGATGTTGTATAGTGTTTGTAGTGGAATACCGTGCATACAGTTATAAGCAAGCAAAATCACATACCATGAGTTTTATACAACCAAACCTAATGACGTACACACGGCAACTTGTCGGAATATATTCACCCAAGGCCCGTTCCTGGCAGTGTGATGGTACTCACAAGTAACCATCTGTCAAGGGTGGGGGTGTCAACCCAGTAGTAATACTAATACCTATCCGTCGGTTCCAACACCGGAATTAAATGGTTGTAAGAAGAACCACACAGTAACATCATGTATGCATCAGATATATACTCACAAAAAAGGATCATGTTGATTCCAAGTATGAAAATTATATGTATGTTGTACAGCATTGAAAATGGGTGAGCATACTTTCCCCCCATGTTTGTAAAAGATTGAAACATTGTATAAGCGTAAAGAGTGGTCACGAAACTCACTTGTTAAGTGGTAAGTATGTATGATGAAACTTCCCAAACTTGTATGTATGTATGAACGGTCAATCACCTATTGACAGTTATTTTAAGCATTAATGATATGCCTGCTGTTAATAATATTGTTTAGTTGGGTCGGGTTGTATCGATTCGGTCGTGGGTAACACTTGCACACAAACACGCGCAATAGATCTTATGTAGATCCAAGTACTAGAAGCGTCGCCATTGTCGATGATATTTGTGTAAAAGTGTTATTGTTGTCAGAGAAATACTTGGTAAGCACTTGTGTTATGAATCGTTTGTTGCTAATTGTAAAATGTTAAGTTGATTGGATTTGATATAACATTGATAAGTTCGATAGTGTTAATCTTAAAGATCGTCTTTAGCAATGACAACCGTGTCGATGTCACCTTAACATCACACGACAACACACACCGCACACAGGAAGAATTCACACACAATGACTCCAATTGCACGACAGGACTAAACGCACGACTGGACACTCCACTCGCACGAATCAACTCTCAGTCGTGCGAATCAGCTTCATTCGCACAATTGAAGCCCCATTCGTGCGACTAAGCATTCAGTCGTACCACACAGCACCCAATCGCACGACTCAACTTCCATTCGCACGATTCAGCCTTCATTCGTACGAATTAGCTTCATTCGTACGACTGAACTTTCATTCGTGCGACTGGACCTTCAGTCGTGTGATACACACAATCGCACACATTCATCCGCATTGACTCAATCGCATGGCAATACTCATCCGTATGACTCAACCGCACGATATACACAATCGTATGGGCTCAGTCGCACGACTCACTCAATCACTTGGACTCAGTGCACGATAGACCCAATCGCATGGACTTAATCGCACGACTCACCCAGTCGCACGACTCAGTCGCATGACAGACCCAGT
Organism: Flaveria linearis; assembly: GCA_024085815.1. Classification (NCBI taxonomy): domain Eukaryota; kingdom Viridiplantae; phylum Streptophyta; class Magnoliopsida; order Asterales; family Asteraceae; genus Flaveria; species Flaveria linearis. Next base: position 64,971,649 of record CM044009.1, read on the forward strand.
CGCCTGAACAGTAGGTTCGCGACTGCAGAGTGCGGCTGCTCCGTGCACGGGTTTCACACATCAAGGACCTCCAGAAACACTCATCTAACATATCTAAGTAAGATGCACACTCAGAAAGGCAACACACGCACCCACACGACCTCTTATGCTCGAGTTGAACCCGAGCACCCGAAACCCTAAAAATCGCAGAAGTAAAACGGGCAAAAATGGACGACCAAGGTCGCCTACCTGCTAGAAACGTGTAGTCTAAGCTGTAGTTGTGGTCTAAACGGTGAAAACACGAAGAAAACGGGGCAGTTCTAGGTGCAAGGGAGGTGGAGAAAGTGAAAGAAGAAGATGAAGAAGAAAGTGTGGTTGTGAAGGCTAGGGCTGAAACAAGGGCATTTATACCCAGCCCTAGTTTGGCAATTGTCACTTTTAGTCCCTGCACTTAGCCCTCCGAGTCCCCAAATTTGTTTTGGTTGCAAACGACGTAGATAGGCGTGTCGTATTAATGATAAGGAAGTATTTACTGTTGTTCGTATCTTGAAAATGATGTTATTAATGATGTTTATATTATATAACATAATATAGTTAATGATGTCGTCGGTGCTATTCGTAAGCGTTTTAAGTGCTAATGTTGCAAACAATGATGTCACGAGTGTAAAAGAAAATCAAACAAGTATGATGTCCTCACAAATAGTCTATGAAGATGTGAAATGAACGTTCTAAGGATAGTTAATGAAATCCACGTTAAATGACAGACCTTTTTGCTGACGGATGTCACATATATATTCTTTGCTTTATGTTAGGGTTAGATTAAATCATCATTCTCGATCCTTCCCCTTAGGGTTTCTTACGAGCTATGTCAGATTCTTTGTTCATCATGTAGTATATTATAAATATCCTCTTGAATGTATAAATCTATGATGACTAGCAACAAATGGTTACTAGTCTAGTTGTCTGATTTGGTTTATGTAGTTAAACTTGATGATTCTAGTTTCTTTAGTTTATTCTTCATATATTAAGCTCAATACTATTCATTTGATAAAAGTTATCATTATGTGACTAAGATCATGAATCAAAACAATTGTTTAGTTTAAACAATGTTTGTTATGAAGAATGGAGCTATCAACTATGGTTATTGGTTCTAGTTGCATAAAATGATCAAAGATAAATAGTGATCGGTGTGAGATCAACTATGGTTACCTAGACGAAAGGAATGTTGCTTTCAAGAAATAACATGGATATGTCTTTAAGAAAGGTGGGAACCATATCATGATGAAGAATGTTCCTAAAAATTCAATCATACTTGTGTGTAAGAGCATTGATCTTACATGCGACTAAACTATGTTCAAGAAACTCAACATTATAGTGTCTTGATGTGCTGGCATGTATTGTCATGTTTATATTTTTTACACATCCATTTACTTCTACTTTTAAACTATATCAATTTCTAATCTACCTTATGTTAGAATTTAAACCCTGATATTTTCCTAAGAGAAAAGCATCTTTACCATCCAAGCATGACTAGAATGACCCATCTTATCATTTCTAATCCAGATATTTGGAAGTAGTTTTAGAACTATATCACATATAACTATATCACATAAACTAATGTCATGTGCCAATTGTCATATGGTTATTCATATGATGACGGTGATTATCCTCTTGTCATGACGAAGAAACAAATAAAAAGATTTGAATTATAGATTTTTAACCACAAGAAGAGGAAAACATATAAAAGTGTGATATAAAGATTAAGGCAAGGAAGCCCCAATGCATCTTCGACAAGCTACCAATGAGAGCATCTGATGGTGGTGTGCGGTAGATAAGGATGGACTCAAATGTTTCATGGTCGGAATGCCGAAAGACTCACTCCCCAATAGTGATTACTATCATGCCTTAGAATGATACAAATCTGGTTATCACGAACAAACCCCGACATAGAAATATAAGAAATGAGATTGCTAACATATATGCTAACATAATAACCTATGACAATCTACATGCAATCGACTTCATGTGTGTGTTAAAAGTTTAAAGCAACTAACACTAGATCAAACAACCAAAAGACTTGTACTTTCATGGTATCAATATTTATGGTAAATATGTTTCTCTCCAAGTAATTGAGTGTTCTAACCTCATTATAAATCATCTTCCTACTCTAATAAAAGGGTAACTAGGTTGGACATGTATCATCACCACATTTCACATCATCAAAAGTTGGACATGTGTCATCACCATATTTCACCTCATCAAAATTTTCCCGCTTCTCTCTCCTATTAAATTCTCATTAATTAATTACTAATAATAAATTAAAGAAAGTATATTTTTATTAATTATTTTTCTAAGTAAATAAATTTTTATAAAATAAAACTTACTTCTAAAACATCAAACTTTTTAAAAAATATAAATTATCTTAAAATTGATGTTTGTAAGTAAATTTTTTATATACAAAAAATAAATAAAATTGGGAGTTATAGTAATTTTTAAAATTTTACATTTTTTAAAATGTTTGCCTTAAAACAAATTTATTTTATTTTTCTTTTAAAAAAATTAAAAAATTAAAAAAAAAACTAAGAAGTTGATATCATTGTTTTATTATTTATAGTTCGTACTTGTATATGATTTCAATTATGTTTTATCTTAAAATATAGTTTTATAACTAATTAAACATTTTCTTATTTGATATTTTATTTTTTTAACCCGTGTAATACACGGGTTTACTAAAACTAGTTTTTTATATATATGAGTAGGCTTAAGGAGTATGTGAATTAATTGTTTCATAAAAACTTAATTTGTGTATATATGTGAGTAGAATATTTTAATAACCTTGATCAATTAAGGATCTCAAAATTTTGATAATAATACATGGAGTACAAAAAGAAACGTCAGATTTAAGCATAAAATCTCAATCTGATAATAATAGATTGGCCAAAATAAATGACTGGACAATTACTACTAAAATTGTGAAATTTACAAACAAATATGGATCCAAAATCTTTACATATAAACAGTAAAATTAATCAATTTCCGTCTCATGTTCTTCGTAGCAAATGTTTTGTTTCAATTACGTATGACGTGTCATACCCGTGGCACTCTCACTAGAAGATTTCCGCTTACAACACTGCAAGATTCAAATAATAACCCCTTAAATCATGATTATTTAGACTAAGAGTCCCGTAAATACTATGGTTACAATAAAAAACAAGTAAATAGAAAATTCTGAAAAAATGAAACCTCTATCATAAGAATGATGTTTACCATCACACCATCCCTTTAAGGTTATGATAATTGAAAGTTTGAAACAATTCATTGTTATGTTTATTATATTTAAAAGTAATATATATATATACATATATATATATATATAATTTTTTCTTTACAAAAATAAAAAGAAACTTTTGAGACGAACTATTATTTAGGCTAGCTACTCAAAGTACGATATATGGTATTTTCCTAAATTAGTTTGACAAAATACTTTCATAATTGTGTTAAAAGATCTCTAAGTTCAAGTTCAAATTTTAGTATGCATCTTATTATTTTTACTAGATTTCTTAGGTTTAAAACGTGTGATGTAAAAAAAATATTATTATAAAAGAAAAAAAATACTCAAAACTATTCCAACTACATAACCAGTTCATCACTTCTACCCCACTCATCAATAAACGATTGGTCCAGCCAGTAATTACTCAACCTGTGTGAATCATACAGGTGTGGGATCCATCCAACTGGTCGGTTTTAACAACATTAGAGATATGTTGTTTTATAAGATAAATGAGAGGTGACAAAAACTTTACCTCTTCATATAATAATAACAAAAGTCTGACAAAATGAACGTTTGAACAGTCTCTGATACTAACACCATCGGAACCCAATAGTAACCACGTCCGAGTAAGAATATATATGCTTCCGTTGATTCGTATATCTAAATAACACAAATAATTAAAAACAGGTTAGTATATTTAATTATAAAATTATATTGCTTTAACAATATTGTAATTTTTATATATGTAATTGGTGAATTAAATTGTGGTCGATAAAATAGTTTGATTTTTATCTAAAGATATGTTCTAAGAATTTAAAATAAAATATAATAAAATAAAGTCACACACTCTTGCCCCATCTCACACACTTGTACATATTTCCTCTTTTTCGTTTTACATGTTACATATAAAAAAAATAACTAGTCGTGTAAAATGTTTTCTCATTATTTTTACTGAATTTATTCCATTCTTATATGTTAAATCAGCCATTTCATCTTCCTATGTACTTTAAATAAGGTGAATCAATCTAGTTATAATGAGTAAACGGGTTGAACCACAGGCAAAGCAAACATGTTGAAACATGAAGTTCAGACTAAGAATATGATGAGGTTCCTACAAATATTATTACAAGAAACTAACCCGAATGCACCAATAAGCAGCCTCGAAAAATCTGGACACTCCAAGGGCAAACACATAAAGCGCGGTGAAGGGTTCAATCATCTAAAATCATAACTCAATTGATTAACGATAAACATATCCGGTTTAGATTATAAAATTGCAAAGGTATGTGTGCTAACAAACCACAAACCTGTGTTCTTTGCATCATATGAAGTTGAGGAAGCACTAGAATAGCTTCCAAATACACGCTAAACGCCCACATAATCTTGGTGAAGAGAGGAATAGAACTATCAGGATGAATTAGTATGGCCAGAATAGCACAAGGAATCATCTACAATGAATGATACAATGATTTGAAGATCAAAAACATAATCAAAATCAGCTAAAATATGATGAAAGTGTTGTGCTTACCAAACAACATTTGGGAGTTCTGTCCAGATGCTCATTATACGTCACATATAACTTAAACCGCATCATGTAGATCACCCAAACGGTAGCCACAAAGGAAGCAATGTCTAGCAACGTGTGAATATTATGCCCAATTTCAAATCTACAACAAATTCTTACAGCTATAACTATTGCCGTGAGCTCTTGTGTTTGCAACGAAAGCCCTATAACACAATGATCACATCAATTTGGGGAAATTTACTGCATAAAACATTAAAATGGCACGATATGCAATCAAATTAAATAGATATTGGAAGGAATTGATCGGAGATCATGTATGCTGAGGGTGTCAATCGTGTCGGATTGTTGGGTTAAAATTTGTTCAACCTAAACATGACCCATGTTTTTATTCTTGTATATCATTAACTCTTATCCATACGCATCACCCTTAACACGCATACACTTAAAAACCATGTAATCTAAACACAACAATTGTAGCTATCATGTCAAATGGATTGTGGTTGACAAACAATATTTACCGGTAAACATGTTATTTATATTAATGAGTTGTAAAAGAACGGGTCAGGACATAAACAAATAAGTTGGTCAATTTGTTTTATTAATCAAGTTGGCAGGGATGACCTGTTTAACAAAACAGTTTAAACAGATCATACTGAACATGATCTTTTTATGAAACGAGCTAGACATGTCGACCCAAAACATGATTTTTTTTCATGCCATGTCAGAAACTGTCCCCCCTAATACGAGCATACCGGAACATGTTTTTAGCGTCGTGAGCTTCCAAATCAGAGTGATTATTCCCAGGGCGTGAATAGATTCCGATGCAACGAAGAAATTATTGTAGTTTGTGACAAAACTTCTAAGAGCTGCGAGGGCAGAGATAAACGCCGTCATGGCTAGGAAGATCTTCACCTTCATCGATTGCCTTCGAACCAGTGCGACAAATAATGTGTTCACGGACGACACTCTTTTCTTCCCCATGATCGATTGATGGGTAATTCGACAATGAGTGTCGAGATTACCCCCTCCGCCTCCTAGCCCCTTCTATACACGTGTAACAGAGGTGGAGGGCGGCGGTAGGGGACAAAATGGTCGAGCAGGAACAAGCCGACGGAAATAATGAGAGATGATGGTTATGTTGTGGGTGTGTATATATAGTTGGCTTAGGTTTGACGTGAGGATGAGGATATATTTTGAATTTTGAGGTTTCTATATATGGAATAAAGTCAATGGTTAAGGTAACATGATGTTAAGAGGTCGGTTTAGAACAAAAGGTAACCACAAAACTATCCTATTAGATAGTATCCGCCACATGGATTTATATACTTGCAATAAAAAGTAAGACTGATCAACTTTGATTTAGTTTTGGTCGATTGATGAACGTAAGTGATGTAGTGGAGAGATTGATGAAGTGTCTTTGCATTTAAAAATACGTATGCTTTACACTAGTTTGATAAATATTTTTATAACTATTAACTAACACTATTTGATGAATAAAAAAATTTCAACGAACACCTCTTTAAAACACTCCTTAACAAGTCAACTTGTATACATGACTAGACCACCTCATAGTAAGGTTGTATATTTTTCAATAAATAAATCTAATTTTAAATTTCATGAGATACGATATGTGATAATTTTAAGAGTAAGATAAATGTAGAATTAAAAATAAATGTACGTGGTTAAAAAAATATTAGATGACATGACCAAGTAATAATTAGCAAAGAGAGATGAACACTATCATTTGTCATAAATGTGTGTATTTGACCTCTAAACAAATCAAATATTTGACGGATCATTCGTGAATCACTTGGTGAGAAATTCGTTTGTTAATAAAGGTACATTAATTTTTTGGTATTTAATTAACATGATGGCATGTTTTGTGTAACCTTTATTTAGACCGACCCCATCGCAGCGCCCTTGGGCCGCCTGTCGTTGACGTGGAGGCCGCCCGCCGGAAGGGCGGCGATGGGGAAGAGATCGCCGAGGTCATCCGCCCGTGGCCAAGGGCTGGAAAAGAGAAGGGATTGTGGTGGGCCCTCTTTTAAATTATTTTAAATTAAAATGTTTTTATTAAAAAATTATAAATCCTTTTAATTTAAATAATAATTTAAGTATAATATTTTAATAAAAATGTGTTAAATAATTAAAAAAATTAATTTTTTACACCATAATATTAAACTAATTAATTAGAGTTTATTTTTTTTAAATCTTTTTATTTAAATATTTTTATTTAAAGTAAATAAAAATAGAAAATATGAGGTGAAAAAATAAAGGTGTTCGTGGGAATGATAGTGTTAGGGAAAAAAGTGTTTGTGGGAAGAATGAGTGGGGTTGAGTGGAAAGCTGATGTGACATGCTGATTAGGATTGTTTGTGGAAAGGATATGTTTTAGCATTGTGAACAACCTTATTTATTAATTTATTATTACATGATTAAATATGGACCGTGCATTAACGCATTGTTAAGAGCATTCACAACCCGTGCCCTATAATCATGTGAGTGTGTTTGGTATATTATATGGAATGATTTTGAGTGGTTGTGAGTGAAGGAGAGAGAAAATATTATTGTGGATTGGTATATTTGAAGAATCACTGTACAATCCTTATAAATTTTTTAATATTTTTGAAAGTGGTTGTGAGTGAAGGAGAGAGAAAAAATAATGAAAAAGGTATAAAAATATATTATTTAATTGAAAGGAGAAAGAAGAAGTAGTGATTTTTAGTGTAATTATATGGATAAAGATAAGGAATGGACTGTGAATGCTCTAACCCCTACCATTGATTGATGAAGTGATTGAAGATGGTGTTTTGACTTTTGAAGCTAGTATCTGACTTGTTTCTTTTAGAGTAAATATCGTTTTTGCTCCCTGTGGTTTGTACAAAATAACCATTTTACTCCACTAGTTGAAAAATGACTTTTATCCTCCTTGTGGTTATCAGTGTTTTTCGATTTTGCTTCCCGACCCTAACTCCATCCAAATATTCTGTTAAGTGTCACCCATGTGCCCCTCACGTGAGGGGCATTTTTGTCTTTTCTCTTTCAAGGGTTATTTTGGTCATTTGCCCTCTTAATCAACCTCTTAATCAACCTCTTAATCAACCTAGGGTTTTAAAAGAACCAAAATTTCACAACAATTTCGATTTTCTCATTAACAGAACCAACATACAAAGCATCATACAAATGACCTTTACAACATATTTAGGCCACTTTGATTACAAAGAAGAATAAAAACAAGCACCAACTTAAAACTAGCAAACATTTCAATTTTCTATTCTGATCAGTAGTATCCTTAACCATTGCTTCATTCCTGTTACACCTCTCTAACAATCCAGGTATAATCTCTGCACTTCTTCGACACATCGGGGGATCTGACCACCAAACAAATCCACAGCTTGCACCCTGGGTTTAGAAGTTAGTTCGATTAGCAAATAACAAAGGCAGAGAGGCGCGTCCAACAAGACCGAAAGAGGGCAACGAGATTACCTTTTTAGCACAACAATAGAACCTGCGTCCTGGGTTTGCGCGCGTCCAAGAAGTGCGAAAGAGGGTTGGCGCTCCGGAACTGCATGTAATGTTAAAAGTCCAACATCAGCTTACAAATTTCTTTTGATTTCATGTAATGTTATTATGTTTGAAATCAACAGGCTGCAGAACTCTTAAGACATCCACATTTACAACCATACCTCCTCAAATGTCACAACCGGTCTTCTGTTTTTCTACCTGTGAACCCCCGAGCAGCCCGAATGGTAAAATCGCTAAAAAACATTCACCCGTGAAACTAAATGATGGAAAAGAGACACTGGAGAGAGACGTACAAGTTTTGAAGCAGAAAGTACAGGTCACAAAGCTTGAAGAGAATGATAACGGTGGCATGCCTGTTAGAAGTTCACATAACAACCCAACATTCTCTGTTCTGGAAGAAGAAACCGAGACCAAGCGGGTGAAGAGGGTTGGATCTGCACTTCTGCAACCGTGTGAATGTTTTGCGTCCTGGGTTTGCGCGCGTCCAAGAAGTGCGAAAGAGGGTTGGCGCTCCACAACTGCACATCACCATCTCATCCGCCATTGTTGTTAATCGAGTGAAGAGGGTTGGATGAAGTGAGAAAGAGGGCAACTGTGTATGGATGAAGTGAGAAAGATGGGTTCTTTTAAAACCCTAGGTTGATTAAGAGGGCAAATGACTAAAATAACCCTTGAAAGAGAAAAGACAAAAATGCCCCTCAAGTGAGGGGCACATGGGTGACACTTAACAGATTATTTGGACGGAGTTAGGGTCGGGGAGCAAAATCGAAAAACACTGGTAACCACAAGGAGGATAAAAGTTATTTTTAAACTATTGGAGTAAAATGGTTATTTTGTACAAACCACAGGGAGCAAAAACGATATTTACTCTTTCTTTTAATTATCCAATGCTATGTAACTTTAATTTAAACTAGTTTTAAACCCCTGTTGCGGCGGTATGGTACACGTTGTGATAAATTATAAGCCACAATTGACTTGACATGTTTCTGAATCAAATTTACATCAGTGCCTGAGTCGTATACAAAAATAGAAACGCATAAAACTATTATTTTGAGTATATTGTACGTAACTTTAGAAACTCGAAGGGGTTGAAGCAACATTTTATAAAGTTTTTATAAAGTGTTAGGTAAAGAAAATATAAAGATTTAAAGTATATACGTTTTATATTTGACCCGAATTGTTTACAATTACGTAGACGGATTCTACGCACATGTCTACGCACATGTATAAATGTGGTAAATCTGAACAAACAAAAAAAATAGAAAAAAATGGAAAGTGCCAATGGTTTTGCGACGCGTTGCAAGTCCGATGAGAACCATCGATCTTACAAAATGAGTAATACTATAATTGCAATCATATTCACACTTATAAATTAAACATGAGTTAAAATACTTATAATTTCAAACGGAATTAGATATAGTTTAATAAAACATCATGATTTTCGGATGATCTAAAGGAAAAAAACTAAAACTTATTACCCTCAAATGTGTATTAGCTTGTATACACTAAAGATATTTCAGAAATCTTATTTTAAAAAATAATGTGATGCCTGGAAATTTCTATGATTATAATTTTATATAATAAAATAATTAGTTGAATTTAAATTTATTGTTTTTCGAACTTGAACACAAAATTAACCAAAATACATATTGTTGTTTTTTGAACCCAACCTTCACCAATATCATCTTTCTCTCTCACACACAAAAGCTATTTTTTTTCATTTCTCCATCACCAACCTCCCATTTTTCTCCTTTCCTTGTTCTCGCGACAACCTATCATGTATAGATTCGGTTTCAACCAGGGATTGTAACCTTAGGCTTCGGTGGTTGTACTAATGACGTGGATTTCGCGGTGGTGGTGGTGTTGGCAGCAAAAGTGGAGGCGCCGGTGGCACTGACAGTGGCCACCAAAAAGAGAAAAGGATGCTTACTGGAGTTGTACCCTGTGGATAAGAGGAGGTACTGTTAACTACAGTACCTTCCCTCATAGAAAAACTTGTTGTTTAATATAGTTTAAATATTTACTAAGTTAGTATTTTATGTATTACACGGCTTGAATAAATAAAATATTAAATAATTAGTATTAAAATTTTATAAATTATAAAACCATGTTTGAAGATAAATTATAATTATAATTACATATAAATAATTATTTTAAGTAAATAAAAAAATATATATATTTTCAACTTTTGTTTTATAAAACAATTATGGTTTATAAATATTTTGTTTTAAGAAAAATGAATTTTCTTTATAAAAGCTCATTCTATTCTGTATTTTGTAAAACTTTTGTTTTTCAAAACTATGTTTTTAATTAAAAAATGGGTTTTTATTTATTAAATTACACATTTTTAGTTTGAAAATGGTATGAGTAATATCATTAGTATTCAATATTATTTTAATAATAATAGAGAAATAAAAAATTAGTATGATGAGACTTACAATTATGTCACATCTTATCCTCATTGTTTTTAATTATAGATAGATAGATAAACATCTAGATAGATAGATAACCTAGAAATAAATTTAATAAATAGATTATAGTTAGTAATAAATATAAAAAGTTACAGTATTATATTTTAGAGTAAATTACAGTTTGCATCCCTGAGGTTTGGTGATTTTAACCATTTGCATCCTTACAGTTTAAAAATCTCCATATACCCCCTAAAGTTTTATTTTTGTTTCTATTTACATCCAAATGACTAACGACGTTAAATAATTCAGTTAATTTTTTATAAAATGATAAAATTACCCTCGACTCTATCCATTCTTCCATTATATGTATCACTCCCTTCACTCCATCTTTTCCACTCAAAGATTCCTTCCATATAATAATTCAGCTATTTGAGTTCTTCACTCAATAATTCATCTATTTGATTTCTTCATTTGAATTCCAATGGCGTCACTTGAAGCATCTTCAGATTTAAGGCCCCGTTCCCAGGCACCTCACAGTTGGTCATTCATTGCACATAAACAAATTAATATACATTTCATTAAATAAACCTCGGAAATTATGTGAGCAAAAACCATCATCTGTTATTAAAAAGATACTGTTGTTAAGCAATACAACAATATTCCAGTTACAACAGATTGCTTAATTACATTACAAAACAACAACATCATGACTTAAAAATGGATGTCAGTCTTTTCCCTACCGAGTAGCTTCACCCTCGTGCCATCTTCAGCAATAATTACCTGTCAACTGAAAATATATAAAAGTCAGCATTGCTGAGTGAGTTCTAAGTTTGTAAGTATTAAAAATATCTTGTGTAATGTATATATATGAAAATACTCTTTTTGTAAAAATACATCTCTTACTCTTGTACGTGAGCACGCGTTAACTATACAACAAGGTAATGCTTTCTTTCTTTACTGTATGCCTTGTTCATTTTGTACTCCTTTAAATTTTATCTTTCACTGTCTATGTGGACCAATGAGCAATACCCTAAACTATGTGTGCGGAGAAACTGGTGCTGGACCCCTACAGTCTATGGTCTGAATTACTGTATACAAGGCCGACCCAGTCACCTAGGGCATGCTACAAAGGTCGGCCAATCTCAATTAATTGGCCCCGTGAGCATAAGGGGTAGCTAACCCGCATCACAGTTGAGCTAACGACGACATGGTCGTGCACCTCCTATATGCTTGCAAGACTTGTTAACTTTTTAATTAAGTTCCACTTCTCTTTGTTATTTCTCTTTCTCTATGTTAAAAATAATACTTGCATTTATGATCATAGGCACACCACATAAGTCACACAATAATAATCACTATGATTATAGGAACAACTTATAATAATGAAAATATATTAACAATTAGAAACCCTAAGTCAAACTTGGGTCAAACTCTAATGATTCTGTATTGCCCAAAATTTCAGAAATTATTCTAAGTGTTCTAGACACATGGGCACTATGCAGACGCTTGAGGCCTGTTTAGTCGCATGGGCACTATTTAGGCGGTTCAACACTTAGACGTTTGGGGAATCCCAGACGCATGGGCACTATTCAGACGGTTTAACACTTAGACGTTTGGGCCATCTCAGACGCATGGGCAATATTTGGACGTTTGTCCCTCACTTAGGCGCCTGAGTCAAAACCTTAGACGTATGGGCTACTTTTCAGACGGTTGGGCTTGCACTTAGAATTTTCTAAGGCATTTCTAGACGGCTGGGGCACTGTTCAGGCGGTTGGGCCCTGTTTAGACGTTCGGGCCTACTTAAACTTTCTAAGGCAAATCTCAGACGGCTGGGAGTACTGTTTGGGTGGTTGGGCAACCTGTTTAGCATGTTTTAACATATTATCAATCCCAATCATTTTTCTTACATGTTCTAAGCTTAATAACACTATTCTAAGTATAACTAACACCTAACCACCATAAGAACATTATCATACTGTCACACCCCAGGCCAAGTTAGGGTGGGACGTCACAGACTAGCAACAATATATGGCAGCGGAAACAAACCAATACAAGAGCTCAAAGGAGAGAATATCACATGGCATTTAAAGTTTTCAAAAGATACCGGGGCTAGAAATAGATCTAGCCCCCAAATGAGTTATACAACTAACATAGGGACAATTGTATTGTTTAACAGAAATTTTCAATTGTTCAAATTGTTCTTTAAGCAAAATAAGCCAATTCCATGGTCACGGGGATAAGCCTAGGTCTTCAACAACAGCTAGAGTCTCTTCATGGATTACCTGAAACATGCTCAAAAAGAAATTGTGTCAACTAAAAAAATGGTGAATTCAAGTGCTTAAAGTTTAAAAACAAATGTGCTTAACAAAATCCTCATTTGATAAAAAGGAAAGAATCATAGTTTCAATATCGTGGGAGTATCATAATCAACCCTGCACTCAGTCCCGGTTAGCCTCTTCTAAAGTTGTGTTTTACCGATTATTCTCGAAGGAAGAACTGAGCCCCAAAACAGTGAACCATACCTGCCTGGATGGTTCACCATAGTTTCTTAACAAAACCTGTCACATGCCACAAGCAACCCCTCAGGATCTCAGTGGGGTACCTCCCTGTAGCGGGAGCCACTGTGTGTGGGGGTTTCCCCAAATAGATCTATCCACATAAAACAAACGGTTCACAAAAGAATTAATGATTATGATATAAGTATCAGCAGGTAACCATAAATCCCACATACAATTACCAAGTAAAGCACAATTATAGTTCATAAATAATAGAGCATGTCTCATCCCAAAACAGTGGTAAAAAGGGATCACTAGAACTCACCTCGGATATTTAAGCAATATGATACTTCGTGTGCAGGGAATGCCTCAAGTCTAGCACCCTACCATCAATATTATGTGGTAAGCTACTACTCTAAACTCAATCAAAGTGTATAAAGTGTGTCAAAGGTTTAGTTTTCGGATTCAACTTTAATTCGATTAGGGTTTGTATAAAAAGTTTCCTTTTATGGAAAGTCTTGGTTTCTTATGTAATTTAGGATGTTACACCATTAAGTTAATGGTATAGGATAGATAGTATTGTTCAAGTGATTATTAGCCTCATATGAGTCGGTTATGAAATTTGAAAAAATTTACAATCTAGTCCCTCAAGTTTCAAAATTGACAGTTTCTACCCTCAAGTTTGGTTTCTTGTACTAGATGACCTTTATGAACAAAAATTAGGCTCGTGAAGTTAAATTAACTTATTATTAAATAAGTGTATACAAATTTTCAGATTATAGGTTCGATTTAATACCTATGTGTTTAACGTTCCCGGTTCGCGGTAAAACCGGAGGGTTTTAACGGTAAAATATAAGCTTTTATGTTTTTGATTCTTGGACCAGTAGATAACATTTTAAAGACATTTTTCTAAGTTTCAAGTCCTTTTATTATGAAATTTTTGCCTCTAATAGTTGAAAGCCTCGTTTTTGCGTTTAACCCGTTAAAACGCGTTTTTAACCGAATTTGACCGTTTAAAAACTCGTTTGACCAATTTTCTACTTTATAAGTTATTTTACCACTTAAACTACTGAAATAACATGGTTTTTATAAGTTTTATCTCTACACCCATAATTCTTAGATTTTTCCTCAAAAAAATCTTCCGGTTAGTACTCGTCCTTAACTAAAAACCCATTTAACTTACCTTTTTGACCATTTAATCAACCCATTAGTTCCAGAACCTTTTATTATCCCTTTTTGAGCCTGTAATTCTCTTTGAAAAGTTAAAGTCCTAACTCGTTTATTTTTAAGTGGTTTTTCCATGTTTTCGGGTCCTGAAAGTGACTAAAACGGTCTAGTTTTACATGTCTTTAATTTCCATAGGTTAACCATTTATCACACACTTAATATTCATCAAAAATTTCTGAAATTCCAGTCCCAAACTCATGTCCTAGTTGTTCAACACATCAATAAACTATAAACATAGTGATAATGCCATAACCGACCATTACACATGTGTAAATCATTATAACTTGAGTTTAAACATTACCAAAACCTCATTTAACTTCAAAATCAGATTATTAAGGTGTTTCAAAGTTGTTCTTGTGCAGGTTAGGATCCTTGTTTGAGAGGGTTTTCAAACAAGTGCTTAAATAGTGTTATTTCATGTGATATGAAGGTTTTTTAAGATGTAACTCATGCTATAACCACATGTTTATGGTATATACCCTTTGTGACTTTCAAAAAGGTTATTAGGGGTCTTATAAACCATTAACAATCAGATTATAAGTTTTTCTTCAAAGGGTTACAAGATGTGCAAGTTAGGTGGTGCAAAACACCCAAAAAGAGGGTTTCATGGTGGAAATCGGTTTTCACCTTAAGAATGACCAATAATACGTGTAAGATATCTTTTGTGAATTTAAAATATCCTCAAGAAAAAGATGATGGTGTCGGGTTTCTGCTACAACAAAGAGAGGAAGTGTTTTAAAAGAAAAGTGAAGAAAACACAAGATATAGCTTATTTCGAGTGAGATGAACCTTACTCTTTGTGTGGTTCACAATTTGGAGAGTGTAGAGAGAAAAAATGATCTGGAAATCTTCAAAAAAGGGCTGGAGAATCTTGAACAAGTGCTGTAGGGTCTCAGACTTGCAAGAATCAAGCACCAATCTTCACAAAATGGCAACTTCTTGATGGTTTGAAGCTTGGCCGATGTGTGGATGGTGTTGTTCTTTGAATATGAGCTGGAAAATAGAGAGAAAACTCAATGTGTGGGTGTAATCTGGTGTGGAAAAACCGAGAGGGAGAAGAGAGATGTGAGGGATTTGTTGAAGTGTGCATGCAAGGGGAGTGGTGGATGGAGAGGTCGTGTAGAAGAGGAGGGATTGGTGGGGAGTGGGGCGGCCAAGTTTGTCTTCTTGTGAGGGTTTTTGATTTAAGTTTTTAATTGGTAAATAATATTAAGTGTAGTATTATTTTTGTAGTATTGTGTAGAATATTGGGTGGTATTATTTAGTTAGTTGTTTAATTATCATGCATGAACATGCATGCACTAACCAAAAGTTAAGTGTGTATGCATACATTTTAATTGTTTCAATTAATATTTTGATTTCATTGTAAGGGTGACTAATTGACTTTCCCGGACACCAAGTTTAAAAAGGTAAAACTTAAACTAACTAAAAGTCACTATAATCACATAAAATCATAAAATGGAACTAATCGCAAATGATGATTCTAAATTCACTAATAGAGTTAGATTGTTTCTATTATTAGTACTCATAGGACGGGTGATGATGCAAGTAAGTTAGGGTTAGAATAGTGACCTTGAGGCCGGTTGTCACATTCTCCCACCGTTTAGGAAATTTCGTCCTGAAATTTTAGCTTCGATTAGAATCTGAACGGGTGGGTTTGAAGAGGTGTGGATAATTCTTTCTTATTTCGTCTTCTCCCTCCCAAGTGAATTCAGGTCCTCGTTTTGAGTTCCATCTAACCTTGACCTTGGGTATGCGGCTCCGCCTGAGTTGCTTGACCAGGCGGTCCGTGATCTCTATGGGCTCTTCCACGAAGTTCAGCTTGTCATTGATTCTTACTTCCTTCAACGGTAGCTCCAGGGTTTTGTCTACCATGCACTTCTTCAAGTTCGACACATGGAAGGTGTCGTGTATATAACTCAGTTTCTGTGGCAATTTTAATTTGTACGCCAGAGGGCCAATTCTTTTAAGTATTTCGAATGGTCCAATGTATATCGGGCTTAACTTTCCTCTCTTTCCGAACCTCACGGTTCCCTTCCATGGTGCTACTTTCAGCATTACCCTGTCACCCACTTGAAACTCTAATGGCTTTCGTCTGCTGTCGGCGTATTTCTTCTGACGGTCCCTTGCTGCCCGTAGACGCTCCTTGATTTTGAAAATCTTATCGGTGGTCTCCAACACGATGTCGGGTCCCAATACTTGGCTATCACTAATCTCATTCCAACTCAATGGTGACCGGCATTTCCTACCATAGAGAGCCTCATACGGAGCTGCCTTGATACTTGCGTGGTAACTGTTATTATAGGAGAACTCCACCAAAGGGAGATGGTTATCCAGTTCCCACTAAAGTCAATCACGCAAGCTCTCAGCATATCCTCTAAAGTTTGAATGGTCCTTTCGCTCTGACCGTCAGTTTGTGGGTGGTAAGCAGTTCTTAAGTCCAGACGGGTTCCTAAGGCCTGCTGGAGTGATTTCTAGAAACGAGAAGTGAAACGGCTATCACGGTCGGAGATTATCGATAGTGGCACACCATGCCTAGTCACTATTTCATCGATATACAATTGAGCCAGTTTCGACAGGTCGTAGTCTTCTCGAATTGGCAAGAAATAAGCTGATTTAGTTAGCCTATCCACCATTACCCAAATAGCATCATGACCTCTAAACGTTCTGGGTAACTTTGTAACAAAATCCATCGTGACGTTATCCCATTTCCATTCTGGGGTTTCGGGCTGTTGCAACGTCCCTGACGGTTTTTGGTTTTCAGCTTTTACCATGGCACAGGTTAGACACTTCCCAACATAAACAGCGATTGCTTTCTTGATTCCAGGCCACCAAAAAAGTGCCTTTAGGTCCTGGTACATTTTGTCGCTTCCGGGGTGAACCGAGTACCTAGATTTGTGTGCTTCATTGAGGATTACCTCTCTAATCCCCCCGTACTTTGGCACCCATGTTCTCCCCTCATATTTATATGTACCATCATCGTTCCTCTCTAACCGCTTCTCCATTCCTGTCAAAGCTTCCCCTACTAAGTTTTCTTCCTTTAACGTTTCACTTTGAGCTTCTTTCAGCCTTGCAATAAGGTCGGTGTACACACTTATCCTTAAGGCTCGTACACGAAGAGGCTTTTCTCTCTCCTTTCTGCTCAACGCATCTGCCACAACATTGGCCTTACCGGGATGATAACGGATTTCACATTCGTAATCGTTTAGCAGCTCGACTCACCTTCTCTGATGCATGTTCAAGATCTTTTGGTCTAAGATGTGTTGCAAACTTCTATGGCCAGTGTAGATGATGCACTTCGTGCCATAGAGGTAGTGCCTCCACATTTTGAGAGCAAACACCACGGCACCCAATTCCAGATCGTGCATAGTATAGTTCTTCTCATGATCGTTCAGTAGTCTAGATGCATAGGCAATGACCTTGTTGCGTTGCATTAGTACGCATCCCAGCCCTTGACGCGAGGCGTCACAATAGTCTACGAAATCTTCGACTCCTTCTGGGAGGGCAAGGACAGGAGCACTACACAATTTTTTTTTCTTAAGCGTTTCAAATGCTTCATTTTGCTCTTGTTCCCACACAAAGGTTTTGTTCTTCTTAGTCAGTGCGGTCAAGGGTCGCACAATGCGCGAGAAGTCCTTTATGAATCGTCGGTAGTATCCGGCCAATCCTAGGAATTGCCTTATCTCAGTGGGAGTTTCAGGAATTTTCCAATTCTTTATGGCCCCAATCTTGGAAGGGTCGACTTGAATCCCATTCTCATTCACCACATGCCCTAAGAATTGAATCTCTCGCATCCAGAATTCACCTTTAGAAAATTTGGCATATAGTTGCTTATTCTTGAGTAGCTCAAGAATTAGCCTGAGATGCTTTTCGTGCTCTTTCTTACTACCGGAGTAGATCAGGATGTCGTCTATGAACACGATCACAAACTTGTCGAGATAAGGGCGCATACATGCTTCTTGATGTCCATGAATGTTGCTGGTGCATTCGTCAGTCCAAAGGGCATGACTAAGTACTCATAGTGTCCATACCTAGTTCGGAAGGCCGTCTAGGGTATGTCTTCTTCTCTTATCTTCAGTTGGTGATAACCGGATCTCAAATCTATCTTGGAGAAATAACTTGCTCCTTGTAGTTGATTGAATAGATCGTCTATCTTCGGAAGAGGGTAACGGTTCTTTATGGTTAGCTTGTTTAATTCTCTGTAATCAATGCACATTTGTAGGGTTCTGTCTTTCTTTTTCACAAACAGTACCGGGGCACCCCATGGAGAGACACTTGGACGTATGAATCCCTTGTCCAGTAGTTCTTGAATTTGCATCATCAGTCCCTTCATTTCAGGAGGGGTGAGTCGGTACGGCGCCTTGGCTACAGGTGCAGTACCAGGCAGCGAATCTATTTGGAACTCAACTTGTCGATTCGGGGGAAGTCCCGGTAGGTCTTCCGGGAACACTTCTGGGTATTCAGAAACCACTGGGATATCTACAATCTTCTTCTCCTCTTTGGTCTTCATCATATAGACCATGAAAGCTGAGCATCCCTTCATTAAGCTCTTGGTAGCTTTTAAATGGGATATCATGGGGTATAAAGTGTTACTCCTTTCGCCTTGTACCACTAACACTTCCTTGTCGTTCAACGGTATCTTGAGTAGGCGTTCATCGCATACAATTTCGACTCTATTCTTAGCTAGCCAGTCCATACCAACAACCACATCAAATCCTCCTAACTTAATGGGCATCAGATTTATTCTAAATGTATTTCCTTTTAGTTTCAATGAGCAATCCTTAATGACTTCATTAGTTTCTAAAATGTTACTGTCAGCTAATTCAACGGTAAATGTATCGGTTAAAGTACACGCATCTAAGTCAATCAAAGATCTAAAAGCACTAGAGACAAAACTAGTAGTCGCTCCAGTATCGAACAAAACAGTAGCAGGATGGTTTTTTTATAAGGAACGTACCGTTAACCACATCAGGTTCCTTACGAGCTCCAGTTGGATCCATCACGAATGCTCTGCCCTTTGGCTTGTTGGGCTTGGTATCCCTGTCTCTACCCAGCTTAGGACACCTATTCCTCATGTGTCCTGGATCCCCACATTCATAGAATTGTTTCCCTGGTGCGTAAGTACAATCCTTAATTAAATGACATGTCCTCTTGCACCTGAAACAGGGCATCGGGTTACATTACCCTTGATGGTGTAGTTTGCACTTGTTGCAAAATGGGCTTGTCCCCGAGTACAGTCTCCGGGTCTTGATTCCCTGATCATTGCGCCTCGCACCTTCGAAACTCTTTCTACCTGACCCGCTACTACTTCCAACCGCTCTCTTTACTTCAAACCACCTTCTTTTCTCACCAACAAACTTCCTCTTTTCATCTGCCCTAGTTTGCTCGGTCCATCCAGCCCTAACTATGTCATCAGTCAAACTGCTGGTAAGGTCAACCGCAGCTTGTAGGGTCAAAGGCTTGGAGGAGCGGACCATTGCCCTAACTCTAGGATGTAGCCCCCAGATGAAACGTGCTACACCTTTAGATTCAGGTGTCACCAGATGGGGAACCAGTCGAGATAGGGCTAAGAAACGACTGATGTACTCCGTGTAGTTAGGACCTTTCATTTCCCGACCCAAGAAATCTGACTCTAGCTTCTCAAGTTGATTGATGGGGCAATACTTGTTGGTTAACAGCTCTCTGAATTCGGTCCAGCTTATTCGATTTGTAGCATTCCTTCTACGTGCTTGAGTAATCGACTTCCACCACTCCAATGCCGATCCTTTCAGTGATTGAGAAGCGAATCTCACCATATGGTCCATTTTGCATTCGCTGATATCCAAAACAGCTTCCATCTCGTCAATCCATCTATAAGTCTCTATAGCACCCTCGGTTCCATAGAAGTCCTTGGGTTTCATGCCATAAAGGTCTTATAGGAGCATCCATTCCTTATCGCTTCAGCTTCTTCGTTGTGGTCCTCATTGTTCCTAGGTCCATCATTTCCATTAGTATTACTCCGATCAGCATTGATTTGAGCGATAATGGTCGGGATGGCGTTAGCAATCTGATGTGCTACTAGGTTAGCCATCCTCTCGTCATTTTCTTGATTAGCACTTTCCCTGCGGGGAGTTCCCGGTGGGGTAGGTTGGTTTCCCGTTTGCCTGGCCTCCTCATGGCGGCCCCTTGTAGCTCCTCGCCTTCCAAATCGTGTTCCCCTCCTAGTTGGCATTCTGATAGTATCACAGATAGAGTCGTTTAGCATCTCAAGATTTGTTTCGAGTAGCTCATGCACCATTACCCTATTATGTCTCGCCTCAGGAGGAGAGATCATGGTGTACACACACACACATATATATATATATATATATATGTTTATATACAACCCACTATGTGATTCTTACTTGGTTTAATTCAAAGTATATCATAGCCGTTTAGGCAATCGATCAAAATGGGCACAAACAAATTTCAAAGCATAACTTAACACAGTGCAAGTTAATATAAATAGTCCAATAACCTAATTCCAAACAAGTAGTTTCATAGTTAAATAGAGATAGTAGTATCAGCAAGCAAGTTGAATCAGAGCCATGCTCTTACAATTTGGAAGGTGCCATTACCCCCATAATAGTAATAATATTAGTATCAAATATTAATCGAGATAGTTTCCCTTCAACTGTCTAAAGACAGGTAGCCCCACTTCTTATCCCTGCTCTCACATCCACTTTTTCTTCAGCCATCCAAGCCATCCTGAGTTCTTCTTCTTCTGCTCCTGTTCCAACCACTGCACCCCATGTGAAGCCATCATAGCCTGGAATTGAGCAGATTGGGAGGTCCGGGTGGCTTGCTGAAGAGTCAGCTTGTGGCGACGGACGGTCTTCAAGATCTCATCTAGTGCTGCATCAGAGGGTCCTACGTCACTTGCCCGACGGCTAGACTGGGAGTACCTATCACCAGCCAGCACGCTAGGGCCTTCATACATACTGTGCCTCGGTGGCATCCAAGGCTCATCATGTGGGTAGCGTCGGAGTGGGTCAAACGGCGGTGGTGCCGGTATAGGAGTCCAAACAGGTGGTGGAGGAGGAGGTGGCATCCTAAACGAGACTGAAGGTCCAGGCCTAGCAGTCTTGCGTGGACGGGTGACAACACATGCACCCCTATTCCCGATAGGTGGGATAGGCGAGTGGGCAGAAGCAGCAACGTGTGGAGAGTGGGAGCGCGTTCGGCTCCTGGAAGGTGTTGTTGAGGAAGAGTCCTCAGAAGCTTCAGTGTCATCCGATGTAACGGATATCCATCCTGGGTGTCCGCATCTTCGGAGATATGCCTCATACTCAGTCTGAGGCTTCGGCCTTCTAAGGGTCCCAATTGGAGCAGTCTCATTATCAGGGTGTGCAGGCGCCTTACCTTTATCAGCCATAGTCCTTGTGTCCTGTAAGGAAACATCATAAGTAATTTGGTTTCTCATAGCTCATGGTTATAATGATAGTACTAGTAATAGTAGTAATGGCAGTAGTATCAGATATTCCAACATATCATTTGTCAGTGATATCAAAATCAATAGTCTCATCAAATAGTATCAGATATCCCAATACATTATTTGTCAATGATATTGAGTCAATAGTCTCTTTAAATAGTGTCAGATAGCATAGTTCATTATAGAAGTCATTTAAATCCCCTTTTTTAAAATAAGTTTCAAAATCATCAACGTGAATCAGAAAAGTCCAAACATTACCTAAAGGTTCGTGATGGAAATTACACGTTCGGTAAATTCATGATTACGTTGATCAAGTGTAATCATCAATTTACCCAACCCGATCATTCCAACACTTCCCACAAGGATAGTCCTAGGGTATCAGGGTTGTAGCCTAAGGTCTACTATGGTATTCCCGACTTCTCTACAACCTTTGGCTCTGATACCAATCTGTCACACCCCGGGCCCAGTTAGGGTGGGACGTCACAGACTAGCAACAATATATGGCAGCGGAAACAAGCCAATACAAGAGCTCAAAGGAGAGAATATCACATGGCATTTAAAGTTTTCAAAAGATATCAGGGCTAGAAACAGATCTAGCCCCCAAATGAGTTATACAACTAACATAGGGACAATTGTATTGTTTAACAGAAATTTTCAATTGTTCAAATTGTTCTTTAAGTAAAATAAGCCAATGCCATGGTCACAGGGATAAACCTAGGTCTTCAACAACAGCTAGAGTCTCTTCATGGATTACCTGAAACATGCTCAAAAAGAAATTGTGTCAACTAAAAAGTTGGTGAATTCAAGTGCTTAAAGTTTAAAAATAAATGTGCTTAACAAAATCCTCATTTGATAAAAAGGAAAGAATCATAGTTTCAATATCGTGGGAGTATCATAATCAACCCTGCACTCAGTCCCGGTTAGCCTCTTCTAAAGTTGTGTTTTACCGGTTATTACCGAAGGAAGAACTGAGCCCCAAAACAGTGAACCATACCTGCCTGGATGGTTCACCATAGTTTCTTAACAAAACCTATCACATGCCACAAGCGACCCCTCAGGATCTCAGTGGGGCACCTCCCTGTAGCGGGAGCCACTGTATGTGGGGGTTTCCCCAAATAGATCTATCCACATAAAACAAGCGGTTCACGAAAGAATTAATGATCATGATATAAGTATCAGCAGGTAACCATAAATCCCACATACAATCACCAAGTAAAGCACAATTATAGTTCATAAATAACAGAGCATGTTTCATCCAAAGCAGTGGTAAAAAGGGCTCACTAGAATTCACCTCGGATATTTAAGCAATATGATACTCCGTGTGCCGGGAATGTCTCAAGTATAGCACCCTAGCATCAATATTATGTGGTAAGCTACTACTATAAACTCAATCAAAGTGTATAAAGTGTGTCAAAGGTTTAGTTTTCGGATTCGGCTTTAATTCGATTAGGGTTTGTATAAAAAGTTTCCTTTTATGGAAAGTCTTGGTTTCTTATGTAATTTAGGATGTTACACCATTAAGTTAATGGTATAGGATAGATAGTATTGTTCAAGTTTTTATTAGCCTCATATGAGTCGGTTATGAAATTTGGAAAAATTTACAATTTAGTCCCTCAAGTTTTAAAATTGACAGTTTCTACCCTCAAGTTTGGTTTCTTGTACTAGATGACCTTTATGACTAAAAATCAGGTTCTTGAAGTTAAATTAACTTATTATTAAGTAAGTGTATACAAATTTTCAGATTATTGGTTCGGTTTAATACCTATGTGTTTAACGTTCCCGGTCGCGGTAAAACCGGAGGGTTTTAACGGTTAAATATGAGATTTCATGTTTTTGAGTCTTGGACCAGTAGATAAAATTTTAAAGACATTTTTCTAAGTTCCAAGTCCTTTTATTATGAAATTTTTGCCTCTAATAGTTGAAAGCCTCGTTTTTACGTTTAACCCGTTAAAACGCGTTTTTAACCGAATTTGACCGTTTAAAAACTCGTTTGACCAATTTTCTACTTTATAAGTTATTTCCCACTTAACCTACTGAAATAACATGGTTTTTATAAATTTTAGCTCTACACCCATAATTCTTAGATTTTTCTTCAAAAAAGTGTTCCGGTTAGTACCCGTCCTTAACTAAAAACCCATTTAACTTACCTTTTTGACCATTTAATCAACCCATTAGTTCCAGAACCTTTTATTATACATTTTTAGCATGGAATTCTCTTTAAAAAGTTAAAGTCCTAACTCTTTTATTTTTAAGTGGTTTTCCATGTTTTCGGGTCCCGAAAGTGACTAAAATGGTCTAGTTTTACATGTCTTTAATTTCCAGAGGTTAACTATTTATCATACACTTAATATTCATCAAAAATTTATGAAATTCCAGTCCCAAACTCACAGCCTAGTTGTTCAACACATCAATAAACTATAAACATAGTGATAATGCCATAACCGACCATTACACATGTGTAAATCATTATAACTTGAGTTTAAACATTACCAAAACCTCATTTAACTTCAAAATCAGATTATTAAGGTGTTTCAAAGTTGTTCTTGTGCAGGTTATGATCCTTGTTTGAGAGGGTTTTCAAACAAGTGCTTAAATAGTGTTATTTCATGTAAAATGAAGGTTTTCTAAGATGTAACTCATGCTATAACCACATGTTTATGGTATATACCCTTTGTGACTTTAAAAACAGGTTATTAGGGGTCTTATAAACCATTAAAAATCAGATTACAAGTTTTTCTTCAAATGGTTACAAGATGTGCAAGTTAGGTGGTGCAAAACACCCAAAAAGAGGGTTTTCATGGTGGAAATCTGTTTCCACCTTAAGAATGACCAATAATACGTGTACGATACCTTTTGTAAAGTTAAAATATCCTCAAGAACAAGATGATGGTGTCGGGTTTCTCATACAACAAAAAGAGGAGGTGTTTTAAAAGAAAAGTGAAGAAAACACAAGATATAGCTTGTTTCGGGTGAGATGTACCTTACTCTTTGTGTGGTTCACGATTTGGAGAGTCTAGAGAGACAAAATGATCTGGAAATATTCAAACAAGTGCTGGAGAATCTTGTACAAGTGCTGTAGGATCTCGGACTTGCAAGAATCAAGCACTATCTTCATAAAATGGCAACTTCTTGATGGTTTGAAGCTTGGCCGATGTGTGGATGGTGTTGTTCTTCGAATATGAGGCTGGAAAATGGAGAGAAAACTCAATGTGTGGGTGTAATCTGGTGTGGAAAAACTGAGAGGGAGAAGAGAGATGTGAGGGATTTGTTGAAGTGTGCATGCAAGGGGAGTGGTGGATGGAGAGGTGGTGTAGAAGAGGAGGGATTGGTGGGGAGTGGGGCGGCCAAGTTTGTCTTCTTGTAAGGGTTTTTGATTTAAGTTTTTAATTGGTAAATAATATTATCGAGCCATTGAAGCAGCGCACAAGCGGTGGAGCATGTGGTTTAATTCGATGCAAAGCGAAGAACCTTACCAGGGTATTATTTTTGTAGTATTGTGTAGAATATTGGGTGGTATTATTTAGTTAGTTGTTTAATTATCATGCATGAACATGCATGCACTAACTGAAAGTTAAGTGTGTATGCATACATTTTAATTGTTTCAATTAATATTTTGATTTCATTGTAAGGGTGACTAATTGACTTTCCCGGGACACCAAGTTCAAAAAGGTAAAACTTAAACTAACTAAAAGTCACTATAATCACATAAAATCATAAAATGGAACTAATAGCAAATGATGATTCTAAATTCACTAATAGAGTTAGATTGTTTCTATTATTAGTACTCATAGGACGGGTGATGATGCAAGTAAGTTAGGGTTAGAATAGTGACCTTGAGGCCGGTTGTCACACATACACACATAGATACATACGGGTGTTCAAAATGAACTTTGTAAAAATGGTTTTACATACATTTTCAACCCCAAAGAATTAAAACAAATAAAATACGGGGTCTAGAACTCACCTTAGTTGTTTTCGGGTTTGAACCCTTCTCTTGAGCTTTCTCAGACGTTTTTAGCACCTAAAACCTACACACATACAACCCGAACACACAAACACATTTATAAGCACATAATCGAGACTAGAAACATCTAAAACATCATAAAACTAAGAATTCTTACCAAAAACTTCGAATTCCCTTTCCTCTTCTATAACCTCCGAGAATTCTCTGGTCTTCTTCTCTCTCCCTCTCTAAAAATCCGAATGGTGGGTGAAAAGAAACATGGCATGGGCGGCCATGTTGCTTTTGTACAAAAAGAATGTTTAATTTTTGTACTTTTGACACATTTAACCCCTCCACTTGGGTTAAATGGCACATTTCCATTTTTATTCTTCATTTTACCACTCTTTATATTATCCGGGTGTTACAAGTCCACCCCTCGTAGATAGGTTTCGTCCCCGAAACCTGTTATTCCTCGAACAGATGAGGGTAATGTTACCTCATCTCCGCTTCAGTCTCCCACGTAGATTCGGACCCCTTCCTGTGCTTCCACTGTACACGCATAAGAGGAACCACTTTATTCCTTATCCTTTTCTCTCTACGATCAATGATTGCCACTGGTTGTTCCACATAATTGAGCCGTTCATCCACTTTGATATCTCTCAGTGGTACAATCATGTCCTCGTCTGCTAAACACTTCCGCAGATAAGATACATGGAATGTCAGGTGAATTCCACTTAACTTATCTAGTAGTTCCAACCTATAGGTCACTTCTCCTACTCGAGCAATGATTCGGAAAGGTCCTATATATCTCGGGCTCAAATTGCCCCGCTTCCTAAACTGAATAATGCCCTTCCAAGGTGAGACTTTCAATATAACCTTGTCACCCACCTGGAACTCAATCGGTCTACGCCTCTTATCAGCATACGACTTCTGTCTATCTTTAGCTGCCTTCATAAAGGCTTTGATCTTTTCTAGTTTCTCAGTCGTAGCCTCGATCACCTCAATACTTCCCAACTCTTTCTGAACAATGTCACCCCAACAAACGGGTGTTCTGCATCTCCTACCGTATAGCATCTCGTATGGTGGCATGCCAATGCTGGCATGATAGCTGTTGTTGTACGAGAATTCTACTAACGGCAGATGGTCATCCCAACTCCCTCCAAAATCAATCACACAAAATCGAAGCATGTCCTCAAGTGTCTGGATCGTCCTCTCAGACTGACCGTCAGTCTGAGGATGATAAGCCATGCTGATATGTAGCCTCGTCCCCATCGCATCGTGGAATTTCTTCCAAAATTTCGATGTAAATCGGGTGTCACGATCCGATACGATAGACACCGGCATGCCATGACGAGCTACGATCTCTCTGATAAATAGATCCATGAGTCTCTCAGATGAATACATCTCTCAGATTGGCAGGAAGTGAGCACTCTTCGTCAAACGATCAACTACCACCCATATGGCATCATACCTTTTCGGGGTACGCGGTAACTTCGTAATAAAGTCCATGGTGATATGCTCCCACTTCCACTCGGGTATATCCAACGGTTGGATCTTCCCGTAAGGCTTCTGATGTTCTGCCTTCACTTGCAAGCAAGTAAGGCACTTACTCATGTACTCCACTACATCACGTTTCATATCCGGCCACCAGTAGTCTTTCTTCATGTCTTGATACATCTTGGTGGCACCGGGATGAATGGAGTATCGAGTTTTGTGGGCTTCATCCATGATTCGCCCTCGTAGATCTCCATAACGAGGGATCCACATTCGCCCAAAGCGGGTTTTAACCCCGTGGGTGTTTTCTCCCAGCTTTACGACTAGACCTCCCATTCGTTCAGAGTTAAGGCGATCTTCTTTCAGCGCCTCATTCTGAAATTCTTTCACTTGAGTCATCACATCCGAGGTCATCACTAACTGATACGCCTTCACCCGAATCGGCTCGGGTCTCTCTTTTCGGGTGAGGGCATCGGCCACCACGTTGGCCTTGCCCGGATGGTAATGGATCTCACAATCGTAATCCTTTATGAGCTCTAGCCACCTTCTCTGTCTCATGTCGAGATCCGTTTGCTTAAAAAAATACTTCAAGCTCTTGTGGTCGGTGAAGATGGTGCACTTCGTGCCGTATAGGTAGTGCCTCCAAATCTTCAATGCAAAAACGACAGCTCCTAACTCCAAATCATGTGTAGGGTAGTTGACTTCATGGGTTTTCAACTGCCAAGATGCGTAGGCTATTACCCTTCCACGTTGCATCAACACGCAACCTAACCCGGAATAAGATGCATCTGAATACACCACTAAGTCTTCACTCCCCTCGGGCAATGTCAAGATATGAGCTTGTGTTAATCTTGTCTTCAACTCCTCAAAGGCACACTCCTGTTCCTGGCCCCGCACAAATTTCATATCCTTGCGAGTCAACTTGGTCAAAGGTGAGACTATCTTTGAGAAGTCCTGAATGAACCTTCTATAGTAGCCTGCCAAACCCAAGAAACTACGGATCTCGGATGGCGTCTTTGGGGACTTCCATTCCATCATCGCCTCAACCTTTGCCGGGTCCACCATGATTCCTTCAGCATTAACAACATGACCGAAAAATTGAACCTCGCGCAACCAGAAAGCACACTTAGAGAATTCGGCATACAACTTCTCTCTCCTAAGTGTCTCCAACACCTCGCATATGTGGCCGACATGTTCTTCCTTACTCTTAGAATAAATCAGGATTTAATCAATAAACACTATCACTGATTTATCTAGCACTGGCCGACATACTCGATTTATTAAGTCCATAAAGGCAGCTAGCGCGTTAGTTAGTCCAAAGGACATAACAAGAAACTCGTAGTGTCCATAACACGTACGAAAAGCTGTCTTAGGAATGTCCTGCTCCTTCACCTTCAATTGAGGTAGCCAGATCGAAGATCTATTCTCGAGAACCAACTGACACCTTGGACCTGATCAAACAAGTCATCAATCCTTGATAATGGATACCGATTCTTCACTGTTAACTTGTTCAGCTCTCGGTAGTCGATGCACATTCGTATACTACCATCCTTTTTCTTTACGAACAATACCGGAGCACCCCAAAGAGAGATACTCGGTCGAATGAACCCCTTATCCATTAACTCCTGCATTTGTTCCATGAGTTCCTTCATCTCAATTGGAGCTAATCGATACAGTGCTTTAGTAATAGGTTGAGCACCGGGTATCAAATCAATTTGGAACTCGATTTCGCGATTCAGTGGCACGCCGGGTAGGTCTTCCGGGAATACATCCGGAAAGTCACACACAACTGGTACATCGGATAGTTGTGGTATTGACGTGTCTACATCCTTCACGTAGGCCAAATAGGCACTACATCTACATCTCATGCATTATCCCGCCAATGCCATCGAAATCACCTTTGGAATCGTAGTAACGCGGTCTCCATAAACCATCGCTAAACTTCGATTGGGCGCAATTAGTCGAATCATCTTCTTGCGACATACGATGTTTGCTTCATAGGTTGCTAACCAATCCATCCCTAGCACTACATTAAATCCACCTAGGGGCATCACATGTAACTTAGCAGCAAAAATATGACCTTCTAATTCTATGGCACATTCCTCTATCACCTCAGTAACTCTAGTGGACTTACCGATAGCAGTTTCTACGTTAAAAGGCTCACTAATACTCCTACTGCTAGCAGATAACTTAGCACGTAAGTTAGTAGAAATAAAACTCCTACTAGCATCAGAATCAAACAATAAAGAGGCACAAGTTTGATTTACTAGAAACATACCTAACACGACATCGGGATCCACCCTGGCTTCTTCTCGGGTCATGGTGTAAGCTCTAGCACTTGCCCTCTGCCCTCCTTCCTCCGGCTTCTTCTTCACCCCAGAGCTCTCCGCCCTCGGCTTCTTGCAGTCTTTCGTCGTGTGGCCCTCCTCGCTGCAGTTATAACACTTCAGCACCCTACAATCTCTAGCGATGTGGCTGGGCCTGCCACACATGAAGCATACATTCAACCCCATCCTATACTCATCGGCATGCTCCCTTCCACATTTGCCACACTTCTTCGACCCCGAGCTTAACGACACCCTACGATCATCCATTTTCATCCTCTTGTTGTTTGGGGTGAAACCACCACTCCTAAACCTTTTCCCATTCCAGCTTTTATCACCACCACCCATCTTCTTTACTTCCACCATAGTCTCCTCTCGCTCATCATACAACCTACCCGCCAAGTCCACCACTGATCGGAAGGTACCTGGCTGAGCAACAATCAGATGCCTGCGAATATCAACTGGCAGTCCTTGGATGTACCTCTTGATCTTCCTTGACACCAGAGTCACCTGATCCGATACCAGCCTCGCCATTTCATTAAATTTAGTGGTGTACTGTTGATGGGTCATGGTTCCCGCCTCAAGTTGCAGGAACTCCCTCTCAATCCTGTCGAGTTCCCTATGAGGACATAATTCCTTGATCACTAGCTGCTTCAGCTCCTTCCATCGCATCTTCCCGATGGCTCTGGCACCCTTAGCTTGGACAATGTTGTCCCACCAACACTACGCTGAGTCAACAGAGGAGTGAGTCGCGAACTTCACTTTCTAGTCTACGCGACACTCACTGATTTCCAACACCACCTCCATTTCTCTTACCTAGCGGTGAGCGGCAGAAGCATTGCCATTGCCATCGAAGGTCAGGGGCTTGCACCTTTGGAATGCCCCATAACTGCACCCCTTGGTCGTCACCCTTACTACATCATCTTCCTCTTCGTCAGACAATACAGTCTCAGGCTCTGCTC
Source organism: Flaveria linearis (assembly GCA_024085815.1). Classification (NCBI taxonomy): domain Eukaryota; kingdom Viridiplantae; phylum Streptophyta; class Magnoliopsida; order Asterales; family Asteraceae; genus Flaveria; species Flaveria linearis. Next base: position 65,002,255 of record CM044009.1, read on the forward strand.
GTTCTTCCACCCCTCTGCTCCCCTTGCCTGTTGATCTCTTCCTATTCTCTTTCTCCTTTCTCTCCTCGCTTCTCACAACCCTGATGACTTCCGTCACCACAGACGGTAAAACTGTCTGCATGACTTGGTGCACTTCATCAGCAATCGCCTCCCTAGCTGAGGCATTCAGGCTGGCATTCTCATTCTCCTCACTTTGGTTATGAACCTTAGGGTTCTCTTGAGCCATCTCCGGAGCCTTAGCACTACTCCTAGTCATACGTGGCCGACCTCTGCCTCTAGAAGCCTTGGAAGACTTCTGTCCAGCCATTTTCTACATGCTATAAGATTCAAACACTAACACAGTCATTCAAGGTAATAGCTCAGTTTATGTCAAGTATAGTAAGTCCCTAATGATAGTGGCCAGTTGTGATTAACCACTTACTTTACTCTTCACACCCCAAGCATTTCCTATCCTGACTACATCAGTATCTAAATCTACTAAGAACACATAAGTCAAATAGCATATGCACATAATACCAGTTAACATTTATAAAAGACATACCTGATGGCACGTAGCTACTCGGGCTGACATCTCTCTATCTGTCCCGTTTTAAGTTTAATATTAGGTTCTTCAAAATATTTTACCCAATTCACTTAAACTATGGCTCTGATACCAACTTGTAAGGCCCTGTTCCCGGGCACCTCACACTTGGTCATTCATTGCACATAAACAAATTAATATACATTTCATTAAATAAACTGCGGAAATAATGTGAGCAAAATCCATCCTCTGTTATTAAAAAGATACTTTGTTAAGCAATACAACAATATTCAAGTTACAAAAGATTGCTTAATTGCATTACAAAACAACAATATCATGATTTATAAATGGATGTCAGTCTTTCCCCACCGAGTAGCTTCACCCTCGTGCCATCTTCAGCAACAATTACCTGCCAACTGAAAATGTATAAAAGTCAGCGTTGCTGAGTAAGTTCTAGTTTTGTAAGTATTAAAATTATCTTATGTCATGTATATATATATGAAAATACTCTTTTTGTAAAAATACATCTCTTACTCTTGTACGTGAGCACGCGTTAACTATAGAACAAGGTAATGCTTTCTTTCTTTACTGTATGCCTTGTTCATTTTGTACTCTTTTAAATTGTATCTTTCACTATCTATGTGGACCAATGAGCAATACCCTAAACTATATGCGCAGAGAAACTGGTGCTGGGCCCCTACAGTCTATTTTCTGAATTACTGTATACAAGGCCGGCCCAGTCACCTAGGGCATGCTACAAAGGTCGGCCAATCTCATTTAATTGGCCCCGTGAGCATAAGGGGTAGCTAACCCGCATCACAGTTGAGCTAACGACGACATGGTCGTGCACCTCCTATATGCTTGCAAGACTTGTTAACTTTTTAATTAAGTTCCACTTCTCTTTGTTATTTCTCTTTCACTATGTTAAAGATAATACTTGCATTTATGATCATAGGCACACCACATAAGTCACACAATAATAATCACTATGATTATAGGAACAACTTATAATAGTGAAAATATATTAACAATTAGAAACCCTAAGTCAAACTTGGGTCAAACTCTAATGATTCTGTTTTGCCCAAAATTTCAGAAATTATTCTAAGCGTTCTAGACGCATGGGCACTATGCAGACGCTTGAGGCCTGTTTAGTCGCATAGGCACTATTTAGACGGTTCAACACTTAGACGTTTGGGGAATCCCAGACGCATGGATACTACTCAGACGGTTTAACACTTAGACGTTTGGGCCATCTCAGACGTATGGGCACTATTTGGACGTTTGTCCCCCACTTAGGCGCCTGAGTCAAAACCTTAGACGTATGGGCTACTGTTCAAGCGGTTGAGCTTACACTTAGAATTTTCTAAGGCATTTCTAGACGGCTGGGGCACTGTTTAGGCGGTTGGGCCCTGTTTAGACGTTCAGGCCTACTTAAACTTTCTAAGGCAAATCTCAGACGGTTGGGAGTACTGTTTGGGTGGTTGGGCAACTTGTTTAGCATGTTTTAACATATTATCAATCCCAATCATTTTTCTTACATGTTCTAAGCTTAATAACACTATTCTAAGTATAGCTAACACCTAACCACCATAAGAACATTATCATACACACATAGATACATACGGGTGTTCAAAATAAACTTTGTAAAAACGGTTTTACATACATTTTCAGTCCCAAATAATTAAAACAAGTAAAATACGGGGTCTAGAACTCGCCTTAGTTGTTTTCGGGTTTGAACCCTTCTCTTGAGCTTTCTCAGATGTTTTTAGCACCTAAAACCCACACACATACAACCCGAACACACAAACACATTTATAAGCACATAACCGAGACTAGACATCTAAAACATCATAAAACTGAGAATTCTTACCAAAAACTTCGAATTCCCTTTCCTCTTCTATAACCTCCGAGAATTCTCTGCTCTTCTTCTCTCTCTCTCTAAAAATCCAAATGATAGGTGAAAAGTAACATGGCATGGGCGGCCATGTTGTTTTTGTACAAAAAGAATGTTTAATTTTTGTACTTTTGACACATTTAACCCCTCCAATTAGGTTAAATGGCACATTTCCATTTTTATTCTTCATTTTATCACTCTTTATATTATCCGGGTGTTACATCAGATATTGACTTCTTTTTTGATAATATATCCTTCCTTCAAACCTACTCTCTTTTCTCTGATAATGATCCCAACATCAGCCACCAATATGATCATGTTTTCCCCCAAATTTTATCTATCAATTCACCTTCATCGTCGTCATCATCATCATCATCTGTTTTTATGAACAATTTGAATCAAACGTAACACCCGAACCAATTTTCAGCTCAAATTCATTAAAACAGAGTGGTGCTAGTTTTAACGAACGGAAACCATCGCTAAACGTTTCCATTCCTTTTCCTCCGGCGGTGGTGGAGAAATCGACGGTGGCGGTGGCGGAGGGAGGTGAAAAGCGACATTACAGAGGAGTCCGACGACGGTTGTGGGGGAAGTTCGCGGCGGAGATCCGTGATCCGAACAAGAAAGGAACTAGGGTTTGTCTCGGGACGTTCGACACTGCCGTGGAGGCGGCGAGGGCGTACGACAGGGCGGCGTTCAAGCTCCGCCGGAGTAAAGCGATACTGAACTTCCAACCACCGATCATTAGAGCACCACAGGTCCAGAAGCTGTACAATTTGGGGATTTTTTTGATTAACAAGAGTTTGGAGAGAATAGAGGGGTTTTGTAAGCATTTCATGCCGGTTTCGAAATCGCCGATGAGATTGAGGTCTGCAATTTCCATGGTGATCAGAGGTCGTGAATGAGTGTGAATGTTGAATGGATTACAGAGAGAATTGGGGAAAATGATTGAAATGAGGTAAAGAGGGGTTGAAGAAGTTGATGATTTGGGGATTTTTAGGGCTTGTTCAAGTCGAGGGTAATTTTGTCATTTTATAAAAAGTTAACTGAATTATTTAACGTCATTAGTCACTTGGATGCAAATAGGAACAAAAATAAAATGTTAGGGGGTATATGAGGATTTTTAAGCTGTAGGGATGCAAACGGTTAAAATCACCAAACCTTAGGGATGCAAATGGTAATTTACTCTATATTTTAATATAAGATATGGTTAAAATTATATATATGCAATAGTTCAAGAACTAAAACAATTATACTATTTTTAACTCTCTTATCTAAATTGTTTCATTTTTAAACATTCATTTTAAAAATTTTATAAAAATTTTATTTTATATAAATATATTGTTTATAAAAACTTTGGTTTGTAATTATATAGCTTGTTTTAATAAGATCGCTATTAGAAAATTCACCTTTTTATAATTTTTTTTAATAAAGGACAAATTTAAAATATATTTTGATAAAAAAAGGTTTAGTATTTTAGAAAATTTTATATTACATATTTTTTATTATATATATTTTAATAAAAAGATGTGATTTTTAATTTGCTTAGTAAAATCTATTTTTAAAATGATAGTTTATAAGAGAGAGAAATTTAGCAATTATAAAATTAAATTTTAATAAAAGAGAGAAATTAATTTGAGTGTTTAAATTACTATAATATCATTTTTAAGGGAAAATAATTTAAGGACGTCTATAAAAATAACAAATGGCAAAGAGATAGGTTTAGAAAAATGACAAATGACAAAACAAACTTTTGTTTTATTAGATACAACAGATTTTTCCCCTCTGAATACTAGATGCCATGATGATGTAATTTATTAGTTTCTAGTAGGTTTGGGTATATAAATACCCTATTAATTGCAGATTATGTGTAAATCCCCGGAATCAATTGACCACTTGCTTACTGGTTGTTATATTGCAGCGGCCTTATGAAATTTAGTAAGCTCTTGGTGTAAAATTCCCAAATCTGTCTTTCTCAATGTGGGATCTAATGGACCTACACAAAGCCCAGAAATTTTCTAGCCCCAAACGGAACCTACTTCATTCAGTGATCATGGTGACTTGCTGGGTGATTTGGAAAGCAAGTAACAACTTGATTTTCTCGAACAACAATGTCTTATAAATACCTTATGGACGAGATTAAACTAATGTCTTTCTTATGGGTCAAGAATAAGGGTAATTTGATCAATCTAGATTGGGATTCGTGGTGTAGTTTCAGGCTGGATATGTAATCATTTTCCTTTATAGGAACTTGCTGGTTGTATCTTTTTTGATGTCGAATAAATTTTGCTGTTCAAAAATAGATACAACCAGTTTTGAATAGATGTAACTTTGCCAAATATACAAGTTTTAAAGTAACATGTACAAAGAAGCGCAAGACATTTGAGAGAGATAGAATAGGGTATTGATTAAAATTTTAAAATACTTTAGGGGCAATATAATAAATTTATCCAGTAAATTTTATATACCTTGACACTTTTACCCATGTTTCTTTCATGTATTTAATACACATTATTAATACATTATTTAATAATATGATATTATTTAATTCACTCTATTAAATTTTATTTTATGTATGATACTATAAATTTGTCACACCCTCAAAATCCACGTGCGAGGTTTTACTGCGAGCTGTGTGAACAAACCAGAATCCCGGTCATTAGTTACTTAGAACGAAACTATATGCAACATTTAAATAAAATGAAATCAGAGTTTAAAACTTAAAACTGTGCGGAAGCGTTTGTAAGTAAATCAAACCCAAGGTACTTAAAATGTAACATTGGCAAAAACACACGCCAAACCATTATTTAAAACTTAAATAATAAAACAAATGTATTGACATAATAAGAAACTTTGCAAAGCATGTTGGGTTGTGATGTGCTCCTACTGGCAATAAGAGTGGTCGACCTGAGAATAACATACTAAAAGAGTCAACACAATAGTTAGTGAGTTCAAGAGTTTGCGTTTAACATAAATAGTAATAGTTATAAAACTAAGAGGTGCATTGAATTAGATAGCTAATCTAGATTCACAAGTAATAACAATAGTGATTTCGTGATCAAAGCTGACATGTGTTTCGTTTGTTTGCCTCCCATCACAACCTATCAAGTTGTGATGATATTTGTGTTTAGGACAATATTGTATCCGTTTGACCTCGAGTCGTACGAGCGGGGCTTGTCAGGCCTAGTAGTACTACCCAGTATTTCCCGCTAGTTACTAATATTAATGATCTGAAAATGTGAGTAGTTTCAAGGTAAATTACACTATGTTACACTATACATAACTTACAACAGTAATATGTTTGTAAACAAGTATGCTATCTCCCCTAAAAGAGAGTGTGTTTAAAAGTGGGGCATGAACTCACCTGGTGTACACCCGAATGATATTAAAGCTAACTTGAGGGAGAGAAAGACAACCTTCAGAGGTTGCCTAAAACATGTAAGTACATAAGTACGTGTACACAGAATCTTTAACAATACTAAGTGCTCAATTAGCACATTGACCAAAGGTTTTAGAAAACAACTCATTTGACCTAGTTGACCCGTTTGACCCGTTGGTGACATATTAATTTAAATTTCATTTTATCAAGTGTAGCAATCCATCATACGTGCTATTCATACAAGTTGTTCACGTATGTCACATCATCAACCTCTTGTTCTACCAATATCACCATAGAACCTTATTCTATCATATAACAAGATTTATACCAATCAACATACTCAACAATGATCTATTACAACCCTAAACATGATTCTACAATTTCCTAACCAACTCCATCATCATGTACAATCCATGAAAGTCTAAATTTCCCAATTGACTAATCAAGTATCCATACAAGTCAATTAACACATTCCATCACATTAGATACCATCAATAAACATTCTAACATGACCCTACTAACATCATGAACATGCCCAATTCACTATATCCAAGGTTCTACACAAAATAAAGTTTTCCTTTTGGGAAAGTAACATCCCAAAGTCAATCTAACACTCAATTCAATCATGAATTCATCAACACAATACCTATTCAAGCTCACAACTATCATTTAGACATGTTCAACGTCATCACATCATCATAATTCTCCAATCTCATATCTTAAAGTTTTTACTTTTAGCAAGATATGAACTACATGATCAATTCTTGGATTCCTAGCATAATTATCATAATTCCAACATGCATACAACATCATTAACATCCTAACATCATCAATTCATTATCAAATCATCAAGTTCATGCATAAAAGTTACTATTAATAGTAAAGCATGATCCACGTATCAAAATCATGAATTTCTTGTACAATCCACATAAACTATCATCAATACAATCTAAATAACATCATACAATCAACAAATAATCAAAAATTTGACATTTTGAACAAGAATCAAACTAGGGTTCGGCCAACATCAAAAATCCATGAAAAAACCACAAAAATCTAACTTTTAATCGCGTAATGGACACGAATTGAAGTTTCTAACGTGTTGTAATGATTGGAACCAAGCAAAATCGAATGATTTCTTGTTGTTGGAGGCTTGAAATTGCAATGTGTGTGTGTATGGTTGTGGTTGCGGCCGAATGGGAGGGTGGGGGATTAGGGTTGGGTTATTTTGTTAAGTTTAGTTTTAGTTAATTACACTTAACCCCCTATTATTTATATTTTATAAAAATTAATCTTTTTAACACTTTTTAAATAGTTTTAACTACAAAATACAAACATTGTTAATCAATAATAATAATCATCTACATTCTTAATTAATCACGAAACACATGGATTTTATATATTACACGTAGTCATGTTATCGCGTAAAATTCACAAATAATATTTAAAAAATCCATAATCATATAACCATGCACTAATAATCAACATTATTAATTAGGTTATTATTTGTTTATCATAGATAATTATTATTAAGTCACCAATGTTCAATGACAACTCGTATGTGCTCGCGACACGTGTATGCAAGACCTAACGGAACTAACGGAGTTTGGTAACGAAAAATTACCGAATGTCACAAAATTGACATTTTAACTTTATATTTAGTAATTATATTTTTATAACTAAATACTATTTAAATTAAGTATTATTTTATTTAAATATTTAAGTATATAACTAATATATATATATATATATGTATAATAACAATGATACTAATATTTTTCTAGAGGCACATTGCGAGTTTAATAATTTTAATATTTATCTATATCTTTTATAATAAAAGTGAAAGTCACATTTAGAGAATTTTGCATAAAGCTTTTCTTGTCGAAGGGTTTCTAGAACCATTTTCATTTATTACGTGATCAAGGAATTGAACTTCCTTTTTCCAAAAGTCATATTTAGAGAATTTTGCATAAAGCTTTTCTTGTCGAAGGGTTTCTAGAACCATTTTTAGATGTCTAGCGTGATCATCTTGGTCCTTAGAATAAATAAGTATGTCGTCTATAAAGACAATGACAAACTTATCTAAGTATGGCTTGCAAACTCTATTCATCAGATTCATGAATGCTGCAGTGGCATTGGTTAGTCCAAAAGACATAACCAAAAATTCGTAATGCCCATAATGCGTCCAAAATGCTGTCTTGGGAATGTCTTCCTCGCGCACTTTTAACTGATGATAACCTGATCGTAGATCAATTTTTGAAAAGTAGTTGGCTCCTTGAAGGATACTTGTTCTTAACAGTTAACTTGTTTAATTCTCGATAATCAATGCACATACGCATTGAACCATCTTTTATTTTGACGAATAATATTGGCGCTCCCCAAGGTGAGGAACTCGGTCTAATAAATTCTTTTTTTAAGAGTTCGTCAATTTGCTTCATAAGTTCTTTCATCTCTGAAGGGGCTAGACGATAAGGAGCCTTCGCGATTGGTTTAGCACCAGGTACTAAATCAATACGAATTCTATCTTGCGATCAAATGGAAGTCCTTGTAAATCTTCTGGAAACACGTTTAGGAATTCACACACTACAGAGATTTCATTGATCTACATTTCCTTTTTAGCATCTACCATGCATAAGAGAAAGGCTATGTATCCTTTCTGAATACATTTCATTGCCTTCATTGCTGAGATGATACTGGTCTTCGGGTTTCCATCACTTCCATGAATTAGTAGCTTTTCCCCATCTGGCTTACGTATAGTCATCGTCTTATGTTCACAGTTGAGCCGAGCACAATTCTTATTCAACCAGTCCATCCCAAGAATAACATCATATTCACTTAAAATGGTCGGCATTAAGTTTACAGATAATTCGGTGTTAACTAAAGTGATAACACAATCCTGAAAGATTTGACTTATCTTATCTTGCTCACCACTGGCAGTTTCTACAATATATGCACATTCTAGAGTTTGTGGTACTAAGTTCAAATAAGGTACTAAGGCAATTGAAATGAAACTTCTATTTGCACCAGTGTCAAATAAAACTTTAGCATATACGTTGTTAATGAGAAACGTACCAGCTATGGTTTTATCTTCAGCTTCTTTTAACACATACACTCGACCCTTGGCCTTGTTCTGATTCTCCGTAGGTTGTGCTTGTGGAGGGTTCTTGCAATCACTTCGGAAATATCCATATTCCCAACAGTTGAAGCATCTAATTTTTGGGAAATTCTTCCTTGAATGATACTTGTTAGACATTTAAGACATTTGGAATCTTGATACTTTCTCCAAGACTCATTTTTATCGTTCCTCCACGGTTTGTTGACACGGTTCCCTTCATTTCGTGTGATCTTTCTGTCCTTTCTTGGCATCTGGTTTCCATCCTCGTTTCTCTTTCTTTTATTGTTATCAGTCATTATGCCTTCTTCTTTATATGCAATGGCACTTAATGCAATTGCAGACTTATAGGTTTTGGGGGCAGACATTTTAACTAACTGTTAAATATGAGGGGGTAACCCCTGCACGTATGCGCTTTACTTCAGGTGTCACATGCTCAGGAAGCAGTCGGGCCATCTCATCAAACTTGGTCGTGTACTGACGATGTGTCATGGCCCCGGCCTGCAGTTGTAAGAATTCTCTTTCAATTTTGTCCCTTTCAACTTCAGGACAAATTTTTTCCATCACAAGCTCCTTCAGTTCATTCTAGGTTAAAGTAGCAACAACTCCAGGTCCTTTAGCCTGCTTAACATTGTCCCACCAAAACAATGCCTCGGATCTAAATGAGTGGGTGGCATACATGACATGTTGTATGGCCGTGCATCCACTAATTTCAATAACAGCTTCCATCTCATGGATCCACTGAAAAGTCGCCCTGGCATCTCTTTTTCCATCAAATATTGGAGGTTCACATCCCTTGAAAGCTTTGTAGGAACAACCCTGCTTAGGTTCAGTTTCCATAGCAGTGTCACCATTACCATTAGTGTTATTTATATGATCATCCTGCCCATTACCACTATTGCTCACATACCCTCCAGAGGCGTTCATAACCTCAGCATAGCTCAGCTATAATGTGGCAAAGCATCTCTAAGTACGCCAGCTACAGCTGCTTGTAATTGTGGTCCAACAAATTGCTATGACTCATGTTCAGCATGATGAAGATTTTTATGATCATCGTTCGTAGATGATATTATTTGCCTTCTACTACCAGGAGGCCTACCACGACCACTACCATGAGTATTTCCTCCTCTTGGCATAGTCAAAGCCTACATAAGGGAGCAGGGATTTAATATTCACATGATGGATTATGATGCGGAACATAATAGTATTAATAGACAAGAAACAACAGTGGCCAGGTGTCATTGCTTATCTATTACAATTATAATGTTCTAGCCATTATCCTCCATGGTTCACCAAAACCCATTACCCAATACCTATGCAATTAATCAAATTATCTTAAAGCATCTTTCCTAGTTTAAGTCTAGATACTATCTTTGTACCTAGTTCACTTAAACCACGGCTCTGATACCAACTTGTAACGCCCGTCTCCCAGGGCTCACCATGGGGAGTGTTACGTATTGGATATACAGAACACATAGGAATTATAGAGTACACAGCAGAAGTCTAACTTTAATTATACATCAAAAGCGTATAACACATCTGTTATAATAGATAATACCATTATATCAGTTTAACTATACTAGAGATCCAAATCTTCAACAACATTCTAGAACTTTATTTTCTCATAAACTAGCTCGTAATCCTTCAATCCCTGCAATCACTTGGAACCTAGGATGTGTGTCTATAAAATAGAAAACATTTAGGACTCAGCATAAAGCTTGTGAGTTCATAAACATGGCATTCTTCAAAATTCAAAACATGTTATTATTGACTATTGCATCAAGGGCAAACAGATAGGAACAGAGCAAGCACAGTATAAATTTACATAACCAGGCTATGTATACAAACTCCACTGGTTAAAGCAGAATCATACAGGCAGCCCTCAAGCATCCTATCAAGCATTGCCACATATCACATATGCTATTGATAGTCAATTATTCAATTATTACAAGTTATCAGAACATCACATCTTGTTTTAGAAAATAGTTCAGAGGAACTCACCTCAATCAATCAAGTCAATGATGTCGTCTGCTCAGGTTCACTGCTATCAGGTATTATCCTATAGGCAAAATAACATTATTTAAACTATATTCTAGCTAATAACAATTTTAGGGATGATTCGTTATCTTTTTCTATTTGTTGGTTTTATTCAGGCACTTTCTTTTATCCTATGTCAAGCCTTTGGTACAACCCTTACTAGTTGGCATAACTTGGACGTTTCCATCATACCCGAGCCAACCCTCGGGGTTACCCTGAACCTTCCCCAATGATAACCTTATAATCTAATAATAATAATAATAATAATAATAATAATAATAATAATAATAATAATATAATAATAATAATAATAACAATAATAATAATAATAATAATAATAATAATAATAATAATAATAATAATAATAATAATAATAATAATAATAATAACAATAACTACAACACTAAAAATAATAAATAATAATAATACTAACTATAACAATAAAAATAACAACTATAATAATAATAATAACTATAAAGATGATAATTATAATAATATTAATAATAAATATAATAATACTAATACCTATAACAATAATTAAACATAACCTTTAAACAAGAGCGTACCTGAAAACTATCTACGGCAATTTGATGTAGAGTCTCCCCTACTCGCGCTCCTACTCTAGCACCAAAAATAACTACTAACAACGTCCAACAGGGTATTAATAACTCAGAATTCTCTTTATATTAGAGCGTTCCCAAAGAAACTTATACTCTACATCAAACCTATAAGCTTATATTTCTAACAAGAAGATAGGCACTTATTTTTTTGATGAGTCAATGTGGGATGAGACTCTTTTGTGAATTCGATGTGGAATGCGTATATATGCATTCTGAAATCTCAAGTATCATATTTTATAATTATTATATTATTATAATATTATATTATTATAATTAATTTAGCTGCTTAACTTGTTTTTTTTATAACTTTTAAAATATAACGTATTATGAAATTTCAAATATGTCGTTGTGACGAGCTTATTTTTCTCTACGAGTCAACCTAAGTTTCGTTAAAAACAGAGCAGGTTCGAATATAATATATTATTATTATATTCAAACGGTCTTTTATAACATAAAATTTTCATCTAAAAACTTTAAACTTTAAATAGATAATTTACTCATTACTTACTCGTTTGACAATATATGAAATGCGAAGTTCATATGACCCAAACGCTCGGGATGTTACATATATATATATATATACCCACACAGACACACACACATAGAGATAAAGAGAATGAAAATAAATTGATTGTATCAATAATAAACTCCTTCTAGTATTAAGCCCCCGCTTTACAATAGTTGAGTAGGGGGTGTAAAATCGTATCAAGTAGCACTAATGTCACACCAACGTCAACGACCGCCAACATCGAAAATCTCTATTAAAAAAGAAATAAATGTAAGATTTACGATTTTCATAATATATATCGATCTTGTACAATAAACGCAGAATAAATATTGCACGGAGTGATTAAACGAACAAGAGATCAAGATGAACACAATATAAATAAGTTGCACTTGTATTTCAGAAAGGATTTTACGGTACAAAACTTGAAATATGCAAAATGTTAATGATTAGAAAGATTAAACTCCTATTTATACTAAACCAATGTTCTTGCTTGAGAAGTAGTTTTAGCGCGGAGTCTTTTAGTCTTCAAAAGCTTGATTTTGATTTCCGAGTCTCTAGATTCATTCCTTACAATAAAAACAAAAAAGAAAACCGAACGAAAAATAGATGTAAAAACATTGAACCAGTGTGAAACGAAAACATTGATAAACATAAATAAGTCGATATAGGATTCGCACGTTGCGACGAGGCCGTTAAACGAGAAAAAATAGATGTAACAACGTTGAACCACACACACACCTTGGGACGTGTTAACTTTTAAAATTAAAAGCAACATGTAAAACAAAAAATTATAAAAGATAAAAAATATAGGGGACCAACGTTACAAGTAAAAAATTTACAAGGGTTAAATTCTAAAAGATGTAAAAGTAATGGTTTTAAAATAAAAAATTGATGGTTATACTCTATGCATGGAAATGTGTACATATAACTTGGTGATTAGAATATAGAGTAAATTATGCTTTTCGTTCCTATGGTTTGATGGTTATAACCATTTTCATCCAATAGTTTAAAAATACCCGATTTAACCACCATGGTTTGAGATTTGTCACAATCAAGTCCAAACCGTTAACTCCATCCAATGTCACCGTTAAATATTTTAATAAAGACGATAATGCCCTTGGATTAAAATTGTTACTCTTAAATTAATCACCATACCATCACACCCCAACCCCACCCCTAGCATTATCAGACCACCACCATCACACACACATACACACACACACACGCACATATATATATGTATATGTTTGTACTCTCTTAAAAACCAACGGCCAGCACCACCACCTCCACCATAACACAACCACCACGACCACCACCACTGCCACCACACCGCCGCCACCGCCGCCGCCACCGCCACCCCAACACCACCACTATCACCACTGCCACCACAACACCACCCACACCACCACCATAACACCACTGCTACCACACCATCACCACCACCACAACACCACCCTCGTCTCCACCACCGCCATAACACCACTGCCACCACACACCACCACCACCACCACAACACCACCGCCCCGAAATCAAGCCTAAATCAAACCAATGACCGCCACCACCATCCGAGTCCCTTCATGATCTGACCGGCACAACCATAGCACCAGCACAACCAACATCACACCATCATCACATACATCGAAACCATAAAAAAATTAGAAACCCTAACCACAACCCAACCAATTTTGAATCCCAAATTCAAGTCTCCATCTTCCAGATTCAAACCCTAAACCTCTTCACATTCGTACACCCTCAATCGACGCCCTGATTAAAGGTCCGGTTCGTGATTTTCAGGTGGTGATCTGTGCGATGCTTCTCAAATCCATCTACAACCTAAGATGCATCTTCGTTTGGTAGTCTCTGATGTTGCGTGTATAGAGAGAGAGAGAGAGATGGTGGCCAACGGTGGGAGGCGGAGACCGGCGGTGGGAGGCGGAGACCGGCGGTGGGAGGCGTAGACCGGCGGTGGGAGGCGTAGACCGGCGGTGGTGGTCGGCTTTGTGGTGCTTCATGGTTGACGGCTTTGTGGTGGTTCGCGGTCCGAGGTGGTGGCTGCGATGCGGTGACGGTGGCTGTAAGGCTGCGATGGTGGCTGTGGGGTGGTGGTGTGGCGGACGTGTGACAGAATAGATATTGAAGAGAGAGAGAGAGAATAGAGATAGAGAGAGTGAGTGTGTGTATATATATATATATATTATTAATATTTATACATAGATATTGAAGTAACAGTTTAAGTCCAAGGGTATTTTTGTTTTTTAACATACACTTAACGGAAAAAATGGATGGGTTAGTCACCTGGACTTAATTGTGACCGATTTTAAACCACAGTGGTTAAACCGGACGTTTTTAAACTATTAGATGAAAATGATTATAACCGCCAAACCACAGGGACGAAAAGCGTAATTTACTCTAGAATATCTTCCTACTCTAATAAAAGGGTATCTGGGATGACACGTGTCAACACCACAATCACTCTCACTAAAATTTTCCCGCCTCTCTCTCCTATTAAATAATTACCTTAATTATTAATAATACTATTTAATACTTTTTTGATTTAATAAATTAATAAAGAGATCTATTTATTAATGTTATTTCTAAATAAATAATTTTTTTATAAAATAATAAATTTATTTAAAACATAAGACTTTTTTAAAAATACGAAATATTTAAAATTGGTCTTTTTAAAAAGTTATTTTTAAAACCAAAAATAATTAAATTTAAGAGTTATAATAAGAAAATTTTTGAAAATGACAATTTTATACGGTTTGTTTTAGAACAAAACGTTTATTTTTTAAAAAAAATAAAGTTTTAAAAAGTTGATATCACTATTTTATAACTTACAGTCATTTCTAATATATAATTTCAGTGATATTATATCTTAAAATATTATTTTATAATTAATAAATTTTGTTATATTAATTTTTATTTATTCAACCCGTGTAACACACGGGTTACTATAGCTAGTATATATATATATATATATAACTAGTATAAAGTCTATGTGTTTCGTCAGGGAACAAAAATGGTGAAAAAAGCTACTGCTATAACCGCAAACCATCACGTGAAAGGTAAGAAAAACAAAATTTATGAAACTTTATATGAAAATGAAACCGTCAAAACCCATGCGCCGCAATGATGCCGTTCGTTTAATTTTAAAATTAATATAAAAACATAAAATAGTTAAAAAATTAACATTAGACTGTTGATAAAGTTAATGACGTCACGATGAAATTAAATCATATATCTAGAAGGAGTTGTATGTGTACATAAAAAATAGAGTTAATCTCAATTTTGATATAAAAAGTATGACAAAAGTAACTATTTTTCTTTAAAAGATTAGAAACATCAATTTATCTTTAAAAGTTATATAACTTGCTTCAGTTTTAATCTAAAAGCTTCATTATTGTGGATTTAAATTGAAATAAGCAATGAAATTTTTTGACTGAAATTGAAACATGTTATGAAACTTTTAAATGTAAATTGATATTTCTAATCTTTTGTAGGAAGATAGTTATTTTGGTTAAAATTCAGAGAGAAAACCGAACTTAATTTTAAAAAATAAGAACATCACAACATACAACTCGGAATTTTATAAAATAACATATTTTAAAAGTTGTGCTAGGAAAACAAAAAAGAAAACATCATGAAAAAGTCATAACTTGATGACTCGGGGTGTAAAGAAAATCCGAACTGAAACCAAAATCCAAAATATCCAAAATTTGGATATCCGAAATTTGGGATTCGGATTTGGACAGTATAATCCAATATCCGATTTTAAACACCTCTATTGATGACGACTTGTACATTTGTGCTTTAAGGACTTGTATATTATGACATACAACTTTCTTTTGAGCAATCACAATGGTACATTTGATATTTTATAAAACATCATATTTTAAAATAGATTAAAAAAAACAAGATAACTTCAAAACTAATTATAATAATAAAATAAGAAACTATAAAAAGACAAATAATATTACACTCAAAAGAGAGAAAGAAAAGGAGAAAGAGAGATGTGTACATTAGTTACTTATACATTGAGCCTTAAGACTTTCCTATTTAACGTATAGTTAATTTGACCATTTACATTAACGTTTGATTGACTTTCGTTATTTGCATGTATGCTTGTTATCCATTCATTTAGTGAAAGAATTGTAAACGAACATTTTGGTTTTCTTTAATGAACAAACAGAAACAAAAACATTTGTTCATTTAAGTGTTTATGTTTATGAGATTATTTATATTGGACTAATTACACGGGTGGCCTCTATGATTAGATCTGATTTCACTTTTGATCACTAACTATTTGAAATTACAAGGTTGGTTCAATAGTTGGCACACACATAACACACTTCGTCCCTAAAGTGAATGGACGTTAATTATTGTTGTTAAGTGCGTGTGAAATGATAAAAATACCATTAGTACTTTAAACTTTAATTTTATGAACCCACCACACCAAAGCCCCCCTTTCTTCTTCACCACCTCCTACCACCATCAAAGTCTCCACCTTCGATCACTACCACCACCTTCGATCACTACCACCACCTTCGATCACTACCACCTCCTTCAATCACCATCACCACCTTCAACCACCACCAGCAGCGCCACCTTCGACCTTCAACCACCACCACCACCTTCAACCTTCAACAACCACCACCATCTTCAACCTTCAACCACCACCACTACCTTCAACCACCGTCACCACCTTCACCACCATCACCACCAATAAGTCACCGGTGAAGAAACACCCATCATCATCACCCCCCGCATAGCCTTTGCACCTGCCAACACTGCTACCATACTCTTCGTTTTCTGGTCATCGGCGAAGAAACACCCATCATCATCATCCCCGACTAGAGCCCACGATTCAAAACCCACCTCCAAAAGGAAAGCAATGGCGATGGTGATGACCAAAAAATGGTGGTGATGGTCGCCGAGTTTGTAGGGGTGGTGGTTACTCGATGGTTTAAGGTAGTGGTGTGGCTGCCGGAGTTATCGATGGTTAGTTTAAGTTTTTTATTTTGTTTTGTTTTTATTTGAGGGGTAATATTGTCATATTTGAAAAACTTAACAAAAAAAGTTAACGCCCATCCAACGCAGGGACTATTGGTGTTACGTTTAAATAAAGTATTGAACCAACCTTGTAATTTCGAAAAGTTAGGAATCAAAAGTGAAATCAAGCCTAACCTAATTAAGTCTTTATATTGCTATGTGCTTCATGGGCCACCAAACTTAAGTATCACATCACAAGCAAACTATTAATTTTCAATAACACAATTTAACACGATACATCACATTAACATCCAGTTATACATTTCAAAATCCATATTTACTTTCAACGCTCTCTAAAATTTCTCCAGGATGTGTTTTTTCAAAGTGGGGTTTAAATATTTTGCTAATAAAGTTAAACAAAACTTGCAATGAGTCTTCGTTGGTCCATCACTCATCTAAACAAAATCTGAATTGCACTAAATATCCAGGTTCCAATTATGAGCAAGAACCCGAACAATGGTTGGTGCAGTGGAAGATTCTTGGCCAATGAAATATTCCGAGTGAGCCATAGGAGAGTATAAAGTGTAGAACAAGAGTAAAACGAGAGTATTTTGCGTTTTCAAGTTGGGTAGTCAATCAATTCATCACGCAACTATTTATACTATAACTTAAAAGTAAAATGGGTTAAAATGATGAATAAAAAAAAGTCAAAAAAAGACTGTTAACAGCTATTTGGCCGTTTTTCAACAACTAAGATCGAAAAAATCACTTCCAACGACTAGAACCGAGCTGTAACCAATTCCAACCGGGTCCGGGTAGGTGGGGTGTTCATTAGATCAGATAAAAGATTAATCTGTTTATTCGAATCGGATTATTCGGATTTGAATTTTACAAACCTATTCGAAGTCCGATCCGATCCGAATTAGAGGTATTGCTATCCAAAACGAATCTATCCAAATTTAATTCGAATCAGATTCAATGAATCCAAATAACAAATTTTTGCTATTTTTTGTTGTGTTTAATTTTTGATTCCTAATATTATATTAGTTTAAAGTCATAGATAGTAGGACATTTTAACCGAAAAGAAGTTGTTAGACTTATTAGGCTTCCTATTCGGATTACTTTTAATAGGTAACTGGGTAATAACGTAATGGTTTATTAGGTTTTCTATTTAGATTAATCGGGTATCTGATTAACCAAATAATCTGATTTTAAAAAAATTGTTATCCGAAATCCGAATAAGAAATTCGGATTCCGATGAAACTCGATCTGAATTTATTCGATTTTGGATACGGTTTGAAATACAGACTTTTTCGGATTTTAGTTTTTTTTAACACCCCTACGGGTATGAACAGGGTATGGGTAGGGACAGATTGAATGTCATGGATTCACAACCATGTAAGACCCTCCGGTTTTTTTCGGTTCCAAACCAGGTACGAGGAGGCGCATAGGAATCAAAGCCGGTTACGGGTCGGGTCCAAGGAGCCGGGTATGGAACTGGTTTTTTAGGATGTCTAGGCTAAACCAATATTAGTAATTTAAACAATTACTACATATAATAGACAACAAATACACCCCTCTTATTTGTTCATCCATCCTTATAAAATCACACTATAAATTATGAAATTCATCCATCAAAAAATCATAATTTTAAATGTTCTTTTTATAAGAAGGTTCACAAACACTTTCTTAAGAGAAAAACGTACTTCTAATAAAAAGAGATTCTAAATTGATGTTTCAGAAAAATTATAAAAAAACTTTCTACAAGAAAACTTAAAAATAATTTTAAAAAAATAAAACATTGGTAAACAAAACAGAAAACACCTCTAAAAGTTTCAAAAGTGTTTTTTAAAACATTTTCTCCAACTAATATTTTAGTTTCTGTTGTTTTTAAAATATGATAACGAACAAGTTTCACATATAATATAATTTATTAATTTCTTATTCATAATATATTCTCTACCCATTTATAACAAACGTTTGAAGAACAAACAAGTTGAGTATAAATTCTTAGACGTAGCATATACTCATTTGTCACTCAATTGACGCTTGTTTTTATAGCGAGGTTTTAGTGGGGTAACAGTGTTGATATACATTCTAATCGCATCATTATATAATGGTTACCATATACACGTGCTTATACAAAGCTTTTTATGGTCCGATAACTCTTCAGGGGCCTTTTGAAAGCGAGAAGCAAGTATTACAACCCTTATTGCTCAAAAAATTAACGACGCCATCAAACTTGTTTGCAATCAAGGCACACACATAATCATCCAATTTCTAGATGGTGTAACACTTTGTTCCCATAAAATACAACTATACAAGGACAATAACATCTAATCAGAGAATGACTAAACCATATTGGCATTGAACTTTTGCCTGATATAACTTGTCTAATAATGGACATCAGTTTTTAGGCCACTAATTTTCACTACACCCAAGAGCGACAACTATTGCTTGAATCCACCATGTACATCAATTCTAACATCTTGTATATATGTGATGTAAAGATGAAAGATATTTGAGATTTCAGTCACTAATGGGTCAAAATAATTTGTGTATGTACGGTGTCCCTTGGCGGTTCAGTTTTATAAAACTAAAACTTAAAAGCATTTGACTTGGTTGAACAACTAAGTTTACAAGAATATCAAGTATTGGAATGAGCTCGTCTTTTTAGTTGTTTCTTCAAGCTTGGTTGTCCACCAGTATATTTTTTAAATCGCAGATTCCTAAATAAAGGTATACATCCGAATGTTCTTTTAGTTTTTCTAGAAAAAACTTCTTTTAAGGTTTAAATGGATTGTCATAGGCTTTTCTAAAAGGGAAAATTATCAAAATGACCGTTTGATCAAATCGAATTACTAAAATAACCGGTCAAAACTGAAGTTTATAAAAAAAAACCAATCGGAGCCCGCCACGTGTCATCCCTCGCTGACTTGGCGAGGGATTATGAGAATCCCTCGCCCAAAAAAGCGTGCCAGACGAGGATCTTGCATAATCCCTCGCCCGCGTGTACCCCTCGCTGACGTGTCTTTGATCCCTCGCTGAGTCAGCGAGGTATTATGAGAATCCCTCGCCCATAATTACGAAAATACCCCCCGCCCAAGATTAAAAAAATTATTATTATTTTTTTAATAAAAAAATCTAAAATTTTTAATTATTTATTGTTTTTTAAATACTTTAAAGTTTAATTTAATTTATTTTTCCCTATATAATACAATTTTTACCCTTAACAAATTTATGAAATCTTACATTTAAATATGTGTTATAACTTTTAAATATTCATTATATTTTTATTTCACCGGTGGCTAATAACATCTAAAAAGTAAAATATTCATACAACCAATAGTTTTGATATGTTTATTTATTCCACCCATGTAATACATGAGCTCTAACCTAGTCATCTAAAAAATAAAATATTCATAAAATTACCGCCATTAAAATAGTATTTGTTTCGTAATCATGATTCGTTAATATATATTTGAATTAGGTTCAATTTCAGTAACTAGATTTGTTAAAAATAATTGTTTTTATTTAAAATGTTAAAAACAGTAATTTACTTATAAAATTCAATAAATTATTTTAATTTTAATACAAAAATTTTATTAGTTGTTTAAACTTTATCCAATATAATAAAACTTTTGAAGTTAGATTGAAACAACATATAAAGCTTTTAAAGATATATTATTTTTTTAGTTTTTTAAAAGAAAATATTTTTCTAATCAAACCTTAGGGAATAAAATTAAAATTAACTCTATATTTTATATCAATTCTTTGCTTGTGTTGTGTTTAGCATTTAAGTTTTTATTTGTTTATTTCTTTTGAAGTTTAATATAAATTTTAATGGTCGCTCGTCTGATCGGTCGAACCTAATGACATCATAGAAATGTAAATTTAAAAAAATACATGTATAAAATACTTTTTTGTGTAGATTTATTATTTTAACAAAATTTAGAAACATAATCTGAAAGTAAAATTCCGAAGAAAAAATTTTAAATATTAAAATCTGTTTGTCCAGAAACAACAAATGTTATGAATTTTTTTATTTTATCTGAAACTAAAAGTAACATACTATTTGTTATTTAATATTTTTGATTTTTGATTTTTTTCACTTTTTATTTGTTGTTATATATGTCCTCTTTCATAGTTAGTATATAAAAAGGATAAAATAATGAACTAATAAATTCTTTTAAAAGTTTAAAAAAATAATAATAATATAATTCATCTTTGATATATTTACACAATATCCTTAATTTTAACATCTATTATTATTAATACAAATTTATATGTTTTTGTTAAGCGCTATATTCTCAGAATGGTTTACAAATTATTTTGTAACTTTTAAATAGTATATAGTTTTTATTGTTGTTTTAAAGATGGTTATTTATTTTCATAACCAAGTGTTAAAAGTCAAAAGTAGAGGTGGGTGAAAGTGAAATAAAAGAAAGAATAAGGGTACATAGTGAAACTATGAAACAATTTACATTCAAAATGGCGGGGAACAATTTAAAAGGCGAGGTAGAGGTCCAATCACTGACGTGGATGAGGTATTCAGGACCCTTGCTGACGTGGGCGAGGTAGAGGTCCAATCCCTCGCTTGGAGTGGTGTGCCCTCGCCGACGTGGGCGAGGATGGGTCAAATCCCTCGCCTAGGATACCGGACCCCTCGCTTTTTATTTTTTTTAAATACGCAATATACACGTGGGCGAGATACGGACACGTGGGCGAGGGAATTTAACCCTTTCATGAATTTTCCTCGCCCGTGACAAGGGTCAAAGTCAAAAGTCCATTTTCACAATTTAAATGGTCGATGATTAGTTTCGTAAATTAAGTTGGTCAATTGGTTATTTTTGTAATTTTCCCTTTCTACAAATTTCCAATTCATCACACGTGGTATCATTTTCCTCTACTGTTGACAGAATGACAGTGACTTATCAAGTTTCCTTCAAATATATAGATTGATCCAGAGGAATGGAATACAAGGATCTTCATTTAGATATAAATCAATTTATCATTTTCATTCTGCTAGAATAGCGAATACATTTAAAAAAATATCAATTGCTCATAGATGGATTTACTCGCATGCATTTAAGCCACACAAAAGCATAACATTTAGAAATCTTACAACCCAAATCTAAAAGGTTTAAGTGAATCTCTCCCCTTACTATATCTAAGGCTTCATGAGAAATAAACCATGCAATAGCTTCAAATTTGATAACTTGCATTGATGCTTTAGAGTAATTTTACTTCTTTTTTATATTATTCTTTTGTTTATGTACATTGTAATTTCACAATAGAACCGACAAATTCATCTAAAATAGAATTTTATAAACACAGGTATCTTTTCAGCTTTGCCATGTTCTCTCTCAACTTTGTTGATTATTTGATTTTTAAAATGTAAGCATTGATCAATCTAAACATACAAATATTTCAATATATTTGTTTAACCGAACTTAAATCCAAATAATCTACAACATGTGAGATGAAATAATGATAATGAAACCTGTTTGCATGCATTCATTAGAGTCTATTTTTTATTTGTAATCATAACATGTGGTTACATACACTCTTCTAGTTTGACTTTAAACATCTAATACCAAAATTTAACTCTTCTTTATTTTTTATGCATAAACGCAAAAGCTATGGAAAATATCTTGTTGTTAGTTACGCCTACAATATGAAAAAAAAGTATTATGCTTGTTTGTTTCGAATATGGCATCCATAAATAAGTAAATAACACATGTGCAAATGCACATAATAACTCTAATGAGGTTGGATGAACGAAGAAGACTTCCAACTTATTTGAAAAACTATTGGTACAATTATATAACACTATCATGTAAAAGAGACAAATGAAAGTACATTGAAGTTTGTTCTTCATGATCTGTCTCTCAAATTTTATAGTGCATTGTATATGAATTTAAACGTAGAGAATTATTTTCATTCCGCTCTTTATAACACAAATTTAACAATCGTTCTACAAATAGATGTCTTTCCAAATGTTGTGCGGATTGATGATTATGTTTATCACGCATCTCACTTAACGTCAAAAAAAATATACTCTTTTGTATATCTCCCCATCAAATGAAACAAACATTTAGTTTTTTTTTTTTTGCATGCTCTGCATTACTGGTATCTGTGATCGATTTATGCGCACAACCACGATCATGTATAAGTGTGACTTTAACTTCTACACTAAATGCATACCGGATGGATTGAGCTCTTAATCAAGGTAAATAAGTAAGAAGTTTAAACTCATATTCACAAAATAAGACTAGATAAGCTGCTACTATAAACACTAATATAGACAAAAGTTCGTAACACTAACCAGACCAGAAGCTTTCTGCGAATTCTGGCTTCGAGTAACTTAGTTAATCTCCTCAAGGTTATATACAGTATTCACGTATTCTTCGGCATCCCAAAGAAACGAACCAAAAGCAACTGCCTCCAAAACGAACCTTTTCAAGGTAGCAAACGATGTAGATATAACTTGTTCAGATCCAACATCACCAAAAAGCGCAACACTATGTTTCGTTATCAGATTTAAAGCCTCTTTCGAATTCGGTTGAGCACATTTAGCCAATGAATCAGGGGCGAATCCCATCAAATACGAGCTCAATTTCTCTCGTTTCTTTTTACCATCAAAGCACAATGATGTTGGTATCTTGTTGTGTGCGTGACCAAAGACAAGGTTCTTTCTTTTACATTTGTATGAGTTGAAGATCATGTTATCAGTCGGGTCAAGAAGACTCATTTCAAGCTGGTGCCTTAATGTGGCGGATTTGAGAAAATATCCCAGCAGAATGGATGATGTATAGATACGAAAAAGGTTGACTCGTTTGACTTGGGTTGTGGCCCAACTGTCAGTGATACTAAAATCAGATCTCCATCCAATGACAGATGTTAGATGAGCTCTAATCATCTCCAAGATCTCGAAACTGTGAATTGATTCGAGTTCCCAGTCTTTTGATGGCAGGATTTCTAGTCTATTTTTGTAGATACACTTTGAAAGGGGTGGAATTAGATTGACTTTGAGTTCTGAGAATTTGTAGAAGATTAACATGTACATAACATCTTCTACAGCAGTTTTGCATTCATGTTGTTTTAGCTCAGCAATCCTTCTACAAACGTAAATGGCCAATTAACAAATTAGATGACAAAGCTGGATTTAATTGCTCATAATTATGAACAGATCACGTAGATGAACATTGGAATTAAAAGTTACTAATCTGCTTGGTTTTAAAACGCATGCGAGGCTCCAATGGATTTTGATACCATAAGTCGATGTGCGATGCACAATGCAGGATGCGCACACATCATGTATGCAAGGTGCTAGCTATTGAAAAGATTGTATAAAATTATTTAAGATAATATTTTAAATCGTACTTTTAAACATTAAGATATAGACATTCACATCATCTTTAGTCAAATGATTGTCAAATTTGTTCAAACACTCAAACGCATTGCTCAAGGGATAGTCAGGCTTGTTCAATTAATGGTAAAATTTGTTGAATCAGATTTAAAAAACTTATATTCGTTGCAATCCATGGTCTTATTCAGTTATTTGTTCAAATACTGGTGAACTACATGATGTGTTGCAAGACCGCATCACACATTGAATCGCATCAGACCCCCCTCAGGCGCATCACATGAGTATAATGGAATCACATCGCATCAACCACAACGATCATGCGCTCCAATGCGTGCATTTTAAAACCAAACTGTTCTTATTTCCAACTACTTACATATGAATTAAGCTTATCAATACCTAGAGTGTTTGTATGTGATGGTTTGATTTAGGGATTTTATAGACTTCAGCTCATGAAAAAACCTAGAAACACACTCTAATTCGATTTCGTCTCCAAAATACGAGTAATGCTAATGGATCTAAATCACATGTAACGAACAATTGCATACCGAATCATATCCGATCAAAACAGAAAGTGACGAATCAATGAACATAAAGTCAAATCAATCAAAAAACAGAGTAGAAAACGCACCTATGAAGACAACCCTCACTCGAATCAGCACTTAACGCTCTACGCACATTAGCTTCATCAACACCAGCAACTAACTTCTCCAACGTCTCCGCCACCGCATCATGAAACGATCTCCGATCATTCAACACCACACTCGACAAAAACCTACCGGCCGGCGTCACCGGCACAATCGGCGTATTCAAGCTACTAAACTCACAGCAACCACCACCTTCGCTACCAAAACCTCCATAACCACTCGCTCCGGCGAAAACAACCGCCGATCGCCACCGTTTCTCCGCCGATAAACCGGAAATCGTGAACGGAGACCGTAAACTTCCGATCAAACGACGGCGAGTAGGTGAAGATGAGGGAGTGATAAGCAGACGATTGTTGATGGTGAAGGAAGACGAGAGACAATGTTCCATCCAGTGATTGTTGAAGGATTGAAAGGTTCGATGTAGGGTTTTGAGTGATTGATACAGGGCGTTGGCTATATATAATTGAGGAATTTTGATGAAGATAAGGACTGATAGGTTATCGTGTTTGTAGGGTAGTTATCTGCTGTGTCGTCATTAGGAAACCATGAGGTGGATGGGACCCAAAAAGAACACCGAACATTTCGTTTTTATTATGTTTAAAAGTTGAAAGATTTACCTTTTGATAGTCCGAGTTGTTAGCGATCGTAATCCACTTTTTTAAGTAAGGTTTTTTTTTTTACATATTTTCTGTTTTTAAAATTATAATATATATACACCTTTCTAAGACATAAAGTTAATAACATATATATACATATATGTACATATATACACACACACATATATATATATATGTATGTATATATATATACGTATAGATATATATACGTATATATATATACATATATACACGTATATATATATATACGTATATATATACGTATATATACGTATATATATACGTATATATATACGTGTGTATATATATACACCTTTCTAAGACATAAAGTTAATAGCATATATACATATATGTACATATATTGTGACAACCCGAAATTTTCCGTGAATTAATATAAGATTTTTATGTGAATTTATAATTCATTTTTATATTTTTATTATTATTAATATTAATATTAATAATAATAAAAATAATGATAATAATAATAATAATAATGATATTATTATTCCGAATAATGATAATAATAATAATAATAATGATAATAATGATATTATTATTACAAATGATGATAATAATAATAATTATAATAATAATGATATTATTATCAAAAATAATGACAATAATAATAATAATATTATTATTAAAAATAATAATGTTAATAATGAAAATAATAATAATAGTGAAAGTATTATTATTTACAAAATTAGTTTAATTGATTTAATAAAGTATAGGGGCTGTTGTGTAAATTTTAAAACATGTTTTATAAACTTAAAACACAAAATGATAACATGTGAAACCTCAGGGACTATTCTGTAATTTCCAAAAACCCAAACCCCCTCCCGTCGCCCACTGTTCCGGCACTTCTCCGGCGACCTCCGGTGACGATTCCGGCGACTCCTAAAACGCCAAAACTACACGGTTTTTGATCAAATAAAGGTTCCCGACACTCTCATGTGAACGATTCGAACTCGACCCACCCAACAATTCGAATAAAGGATCAGCGGGTGCGATCTAACCACCACGTGAACATGTCGGCTACTTTACAACTCCGAATCGCACAAAAACATCAACAATAATCGAATTAATCAAACCAAAGCGATGCTATAAATGTTCCTAATCGGTCTAGCATTCCAATTGCACCAGAAAACACATCCCTTCATCGAAATTGAATTCTCTCTTCTTCGCGGACCTGCAACTAACCGAACACCCCTGTTCGAGTTTCGAAACACAAAATTGATAAATTGATTTCGATCATTGGAGCCATTAGAGACTTCCTGTGAAGTTAATTGCATTTCCATCCACGTTTAATCATTGTTTGAATTCTCCCAAGCCGCGACCTGTTCTTCGAGTCATCTGGACGATTTGAACAACGAAACAGGTAAATTGAATGCATAATTCTGTTCGATTATTCATGGGGAACAAAAGCCCTATGAATCTGTGCATTAACATAACCAAATCGAGCTTCAATTCGATCGATTATGTTCTAGGGTTCATGAGAATTGGGGGAACAATCGGGACAGTGTTTTAAAAGATTTGGGCCGGAGTTCTAAACGATTAGGAGCCTTTGGCTCACTGGTTCGGGTGTTGGGTTATGGGGAGGAGGTCGCGGGTTCGAACCCGGCCCCCTCCTAATTATTTTTTTAAGCCTTTTAGGCTATTTAAAAATATATAAAAATTATTAAAAATTATAAAAATAATTTTTAAAAAGCTTCTGTTATTTTTAACACCATTAAATATTTTTCTGTAAATTATTTAATTAAAGATACTTTAAATAAATTTATAAAATAATATTTAAAAATATTATAAATAACTATTTTTATAAAAATAGACTTTAAATTATGATTTAAAATATTAATCCATTAATTGGACACCATATCATTTTTATTTAATGATAAATCATAATAATTATAGAAAAATAATTATTTAAAAGCCTAAATTATTTATGAAAATAAATATTACATGTGTTATAAATTATTATCCATATAAAAATGGATTTCCAAATAATAAATTAGATCATCAAATTATTAATGGATGTTATAATATTTTATGGACTTATTTTGATAATATAAATACAAAGTAAATTTTATAAATTTAAACATTTATAAAATCTTACAAAATTAAATATAAAAATAACGTCTATAATTTAATTAGAATATAATGATATGTTAAAATCATTATTAAGCTAATTAAATGTTATATAAATCATTAATTATTAACAAAAATAATTAAATGATTTAATTATATGTTTATAACAAATCCCCGAAAACCAAATCCTAGATCAATTGAACACCAGGTTCAAGATCTAACTTATTTAGGTTTTGGATTTGTATCTGTTTGCTGACGCGAAATATAATTCCTTAGCAGGAATTTACTAGGTTGTCAACACCACACAAGGACTGAGGTGAGTTCATAACTATTCCCCTTTTTAATCATTTAAATATTTTGGGGCTGGAATACATGTTGTAATTAAAATTACAAATTATTTTGTGTATTATGTTAAATAATAATTGGATCACATTTATGATTACATATGGTTATTATGAAAATCCTTCTGTGTAAACTGGGCTATAAACAAGGCAGGGATCTTTTGGATAGTACTATCGGGGAGTGACTGACCCCCACAAAGGTTTGGACATGTGGTCCTTATCAGATGCACAAAGATCTCGCTGTCATTCGGGATGACAATATCTGGTGTGAGAAGGCAGATTGTTGCGCTATATAAGTTTTGCCATTATAGTTCCACTTACCACCCATATGAGGATAAATGTAAAGAGAGGATTCGCGCCCTCTGATTTGAATTATTAAAATTGGCATAATACACACATAAAAAGGAAAATGGAAAAATTAAACTATGATACATGGGCAAATCTTATGTGATGGATTTGTTGGGCTTGTACATAGTGGGTATGTGGGATAGCGGGTTCACCTTATTAAAAAGGGTTCCGACAGGCTATTCATATACCGGTGAGTAAATTAAACTCACACTTTGACAATAAACCCTTCTTTGAATGATAATGGATGATTTATCAAATATGTTTTATTTACCTATGAACTCACCAACCCTGTGTTGACACTTGATTTACATGTATTCTCAGGTATCTATTAGGAGCTTTTGGACGAGCACGTAGGATCATATAAGAGCTCCAGATACATATTGGTTATTAACAAGACATGATTAGAAGTATTGTTAAGAAACAATATATATAAATTTATTTCCGCTGCGTATAAAATCTAATGCTCTGAATAATAATGGATTGGTTATCTAAAACTTATCATATAGATAACTGCATCTCATGTGTAACTACTGTGTTCGATCCTGTTTGCTCACCCCTCCGTGATAGATTCCAGACCCGGAATTTGAGGGTGTGACAGATTGGTATCAGAGCCATTGGTTATAGTGAGTTAGGAATTGCATCTAGCCTATAGCCACACACAATAGTTGCACAAAGTAAATTGCCTTAGTTAGAGATTGACTAAGATTAGGAAGTTATATGCCTTATGTGATTTCTATTATACCTTGATTCCTATCAATACACACACGAATCTTAAAACATATTCTAAGGCATTGTGTGCCTAATTCAAGTGATTTCAAACTCCAAAACTCGATTGTTATTCATGGTTTTCAAAATCGTCAAAGTCTGTGTCTTACAACTTGAAACATGTAATGCTGGAAGAGCGTGATGCCTGTATCTCGGGGTGTTCTGTCTAGGCAAGGTATTCGCATATATCCAAATCAACCGATGGACCTGTTTATCTTACCTGGGAACCCTTGGGATGAGTATCTGCTTATAGGTACGCATGTCTTCAAACAAAGTTGTGATTGACTCAATACTTTGATTAGTCAACGTACTCGCTTTGATTCACGAATCAAACGAATACACTCGGAACATCTGATTGTCGTGTTGAATAATTCTTGTCCTTGATTTCATTTTCCTGATATAATACATACATATTTGGTATTTCTATCATTAATGACCACTATACTTGACAAGATATGTTAACCCAACAGGAGGAACCGGGGTGATCATGCAAAGCAACTTACCATTACGGGTGCACACGTAATTGTAATTTGTCGTGCATGCTAAGTCCGGTGAATCTGGTCGGGTGGTAACATTGTAGTCCGTATAAGTCATCATTCCTACACGTTGAGCAAGAAAGCCTCGGTTCTCATAGAACATATTTCCATAAAAATTCTTAATGATCTCTCAGAATGGCTTCTCGTCAAATCCGTTCACGGTCTAGAAACTCTAGTCGTAAGATTGCTGCTATTGTAGCACGTGAAGTTACTGTGGTCAATATACAAGCCTTTAAGACATATGAATCAAATTACCTTGACGTGTTCCATTTGGTAATCTAGGTTACACTTGTCCTAACCTAAAGTGAGACTTGTTTCCCTAGTACTTGCCCTGACATGGTTATACCTGAAATCCTGAAGGTATGAAGGATATGCAGCTATCATTAGACATATTGTACTTATGTGCTTGTAGTTTACCTGCTGTTACTTAAGTCCTGTCCTACTTAGAGCCTTCATGGTATTTCCAATTATAATATTAATTTATCCTTTAAGAGGCATTCCTCCACTTAGCATTTCAGTAATTAAGGGACTGATTAAATGCTTAGAATGAAAGTAGACTACAGGAGATATAGAAGGGTGATGATACCTACATACATTAAGTTATTCTTTGGGATGATAATACATTAGGATGTTGTGTAACCGGTTTAAGCATATTCTTAGTATACCGGTAATGCTTATAAAAGGGTTACTATACCTAAGGAATGAAATGCAAAAGCTAGAATTGTAATTCTAAAATCATGCAATGGTAGGGTTAAGTCGTGCTCTTTATATTAACAAACCCCATGAATTGATAAAACTGATATCATACCTTAGACCAAATAGAATTAAGAAGGACACTGGGAAAAAAAATCTAGTGAGTAGTAGAATAAGCCTCTCTGATGGTTTAGATAATTTGCTTTAATGCCAATGCTATGAACCTAGCTATGTTGATTGATACGATTAAACTAACGTGTTAAACGGGGACATTAAGAAGGTTGGAGTTCCGACCATTACCATAAGTGTGCCCTAGGTTGAGTAGGACCCCAAGACAAGTTAGAATTGATCTTTGAAACTCATGAGAAAATTGTCCGAATAAGAGAACGCATGGTTGCTGCCAGGGATCGCTAGAAAAGCTACGCTGATAAACACCGCAAGCCACTTGAATTTCAGGAAGGAGATAAAGTTTCGCTAAAGGTATCTCCCTGGAAGGGAGTTATACGCTTTGGGAAACGAGGGAAATTGAACCCTCGCTACGTGGGACCTTTTGAAATTGTCAGAAGGATCGGCCCAGTAGCCTATGAATTAAATCTACCTGCTGAAATTGGTGGTGTGCACGATGTTTTCACGTATCAAATCTAAGGAAGTGTTTACCCGATGAATCACTGGTTGTGTCTTTAAAGGAACTGCAAGTATGTGAGAAACTCAGACTTGTTGAGGCACCAGTTGAAATCATGGATAAAGAAGTTAAACAACTTAAGCATAGCAAGATTCCGGTTGTCAGAGTTCGGTGGAACTCCCGGCGTGGTCCTAAGTTCATTTGGGAATGAGAGGACGAAATGATGTGCAAGTATTCTAACTTGTTCAAAAATATTACTAGTACATCTTAATTTTCGGGACGAAAATTCCTCTAACAGGGGATGATGTGACAACCCGAAATTTTCCGTGAATTAATATAAGATTTTTATGTGAATTTATGATTCATTTTATATTTTTATTATTATTAATATTAATATTAATAATAATAAAAATAATGATAATAATAATAATAATAATAATGATATTATTATTCCGAATAATGATAATAATAATAATGATAATGATAATAATGATATTATTATTATTACAAATGATGATAATAATAATAATTATAATAATAATGATATTATTATCAAAAATATGACAATAATAATAATAATATTATTATATTAAAAATAATAATGTTAATAATGAAAATAATAATAATAGTGAAAGTATTATTATTTACAAAATTAGTTTAATTGATTTAATAAAGTATAGGGGCTGTTGTGTAAATTTTAAAACATGTTTTATAAACTTAAAACACAAAATGATAACATGTGAAACCTCAGGGACTATTCTGTAATTTCCGAAAACCCAAACCCCTCCCGTCGCCCACTGTTCCGGCACTTCTCCGGCGACCTCCGGTGACGATTCCGGCGACTCCTAAAACGCCAA